>OZ024696.1:15175330-15342830 GCA_964016905.1 Perithous albicinctus | reverse complement strand
CGCGAGGCCGCGCGGGAGACCCTCGGCCGTCTCTTGGCGTCGTAAAAAAGAAAAAAGAAAAAAAAAAAAAAAGAAAACAAAGAAGCGAGTAAAAGGAGAGAAAAAAAATGCGAGACGTTTTGGAGCAAGACTCACGGGGAGACGATGTTCTTTCGCACGTCCCTCCAGCTTCAGACACACACACACACACACACACACACAAAATTGAAAATAAAAGTACTAGAAGCGGAAAAAAAGAAAATACATTGAGCTTCGTGTGCGTCTGTCTGGCTCACTATGACGCTTCCGGATCTCTCACTTCGGAATCGCTCGATGTGACCCCCAACGCATTCCAGAAGTTCAAGGCTTTCCACCTTCAACCATATTTCTCATTCGTAATTATCGTTTTGTTTTTAATTATCGAAACGTAAATGAATTGTTATCCTTATTTATTAAATAAATCATTATTTTTATAACGATGATTGTGATTATTTATTCAGTAACGATGAACATGGATTTTCATTTTAGTTTTATAAGCGGAAAAATGCATAATTAGAAATAACAAATTTAGAGAAAAAAAAATATTGCATTTGTATTGATGAATAAATTAATGGTTTATTCTTTTTATTTCAATTAAATAATAAATGATTTTTTCCAATGCTTTGTTTTTATGAAAAATTATTATTCTAACATGAATCAAATTATTGAGAAAATAAAAATAATTTCTCATGAAAAAGTAAATAAACTAATTATCTATACTTTTTTTTTAACTAATATTCAACATGAGATAAATAAGTGAAAAAACCCCCAATTATATTTTGTTAATTATCGTAACTAATTAATAGCTGAAACTATGCTGTCCTAATTAATATTCTATAGTTGAAATTATTTAATTAAATTAATTTAAAAAAAATGTAATTTATTAAATGATTATTAAATTATTAAAAAAAAACTTTTTGTAATTTATTAAATAATTATTGAATTACTAAAAAATTAATAGTTATCAGAAGTGTAATGGAAAATTTTAAGATTTGTGTTCTGGTGTGCAAAATAAGAATAAAAGAATAAAAAAAAAAAAAAAAAGAGGGGAATCACACACAAAAGAGTCAAAAGGATGAAAAGGATTCCACGAGTGATGTTATTTCGTTTACGACTCTCTTGACTGGATTCCTTAAGCTTTTATTCTGCGACAGCACAGACGTCGCTTTATCATTTCATTTTTCAATGATTTACAACACGTGCCAATTATTCAGCATCAAATTCCCCTTTTGCTTCACTCTGGAATGCCACCATCAATGATCTACACCCAGAGAAAGGGTTTATATGCGCTCGTTCGAATGAAACAAAAATGTTACTTAAATAAAAATAAAATATTTGTAAATCTAATTTAATTTAAATAAAACTTCTATTATTATAATAATTATATTTTATTTAATTGAAACAAATTTTATTTTGTTTAAGCAAAACTTTATTCGATTCAGATTCATAACTATATTTGTGAGTATTAAAAAAATTTATTAAAAAAAAACAAATTATAGTAACTTACAAAATATATTTGAATTTTTTTCCATCAACTATTTATAGCTATTATAATGTAGCATTTTTCTTGAATTAAAAAAGATTTTAAAAAATTTAATTATTTAGAAAAAATTAATTATTTATAATAATAAAAAATTTCTCGAGTAAAAAACGTGTTTATCTTTTTATGTAATAAGTCGTGTATTACTCAGACTTAAAAATAGACTATAAAAAAAAAATTAATCTATTAGTCTGATGCAAAAAATTCTACAGGCTTTTCTAATCGAAAGTTCTGCAATAATCGCGTTAAGTAAGGTAACGTACGACTGTTAAAACCACAATGTCCCTCGCTAAATTACGACTAACGAGATCCCCCGGTCATTTATCTGATTTCTATCGTCCTGCTGCTGCTGCTGCTGCTGCTGTTGCTGCTGCTGGGGAGCTTCCGCCGAGTAATTATCGCGCGCTGTCCCATGCTACGAACGCTTATAACTGCAACAGCGAAAATACACAACGAACGGTATAAATCCCATAGCCCTATGCTTTCACAGAATGAGAAACAACTAAAAACCGCGTGTGTATCGTTTGCTACCCGGGCAGAATGCGCGCGCAACTTACCGAGAAAAAAAAAAAAAAAAAAATGGAAAAATATCAATTCAATACGACCAGCGTTAAAATTAATAACGCGATAACATAGCTGCATTATCTTTTGCTACCACTTCGAAACGGGACACCCGTTGTGAGAAAACTACGGTCGCACGAAGCCCCTTAACACCCCCCCCCCCCCCCCCCCCCCATATAAATTATATATGGGACATTCTATATGATTTCAATCTGACCCTTGTTACCCTTCCAATTGGGCCAATTTTTTATACGATTGACCCTAAAAAGCACTGATTAAAAAAAATAGTACATTACGATACAAGTGCGATGAAAATTTTTTTCTTTACGAGTGTTGCAATCACACGAGATCAGAAAAAGTTTCTCGCACTAATTTCGAATACATTTTTATCGCACTAGTGCGAGAAGTAGGGACTTCTCGCACCGTGTGGTATAAATAAAAGTTGTGGAATAAATGAGCGAAAAATCAAGGCAAAGCCTCAACAATTTATCTCTACTTGACTCTGCTACACGTCTGTTAAGAAGTGCTAAAGCCTCGTAATAATTTTTCTTTGATCCTCATTGGATCCTCTTTTGTGTTAACTCTCCCGCCTCTGCTTTTGCGATGCAATTTATTGTATCGAGCGCTGTCTTCTCAACATGGCGTTTAATACTCTCGCTTGCCACTCTTGCTAAAATGCTGTGTGTTTACAGCCGAGTCGAACGAGCCGTGCCAACTCAATTCACGTATACTTTATATTCTTCAACTACCGGGAAGAGCATTTTCTCTTTCGGACACAAACACAAAGGGAGAAAGAGAGAAGTTAAGTGTAAATGAGTCGGCGCTTTTCGCGTTTGTTTACATTAATTATCGACGATTATATATACTCTATATATATATATGTGTGTGTGTGTATTTGTATACATGTGCTTTGTGGAATTTCTGCTTCTCAGCGTAAAGGCTCTCCATGCTTATTTTGCTATTGAGAATATAATAGTCGTGATATATATTACTGTACAATTGTTATTTTATAATTAGCTTATAAATATACAATATTGTGAAATTTGAGATAATTTGTGGCGAATTAAAAAATCATAATTAATTATATTTATCTTTGGTCATTTGTCGATTAAATTGAATTCAATTAATCTAATATTATTCCTCATTTTTTTTTTATAGAGTACTTTGGTCGAATTTGAGATATAATTTCATGGAAAATAAAAGTGACAAAATCGAATCGAATGATATTAAAAATTGTTTTCATCAATAATTGTTTCTGCCATTAAACTTGATTTAATTTTGGAAAACAATTATGGGGAGAACATTTTAATATGATAAAATGCAATTAGAAACTAAAGTATCGAAGAGAATTTTAGAATTAGTCTTCAATTATATTTTGATAAATCATCTGAGAATTTGCGATCAGTTTGATTCAATTTATTGTTTTATTTCAATCAATTAGAAAAATTCTAATTGAGATTGTATTTTTTTCTATTTTTGTCGTATTGAATTTATCGTCAATAATTTATGTATTAAAAATGTAATAATTAACTGCGTCAAGGTCAATTGACGATTATTCGACAAACAGAATTATAAATAAAAAACAAAAAACAGGGACGACGAATTATGCGTCCAGAAAAATCAGTGAATACAAAAATTAAGCTCACTGATTCGAATTAACGATCAATGAACAATAAACATTTTTCAATAATAATAAAATTTCAAAAAAATCGTATTTTTTAATAAAAAAAATGTATTTAAATACCTAAACCCGATTCACGATTATTTCGAGAAATTCAAGGTCAAGAAATTTCGAATCCAGACAAATCTCGTCAATAAAAAAAATTCCAATCAGCGATCACTGAGCTATCTTCCAATAATAATAACATTTTAAAAAAATGTAACAAAACTGCTCTGTAAAAAATCTGTTTACACAAATTACCTAAAACTCGAATGCCCAAAAATGTAGGCATACAAATTAAAACTAAGAATAAAAAAAAAATGCAACTCACCGATTCAAGTCAGCGTATCAGCGAGCAATAATCATCGTCCAGTATAATTGATTAAAATTCAATATTTTCCCAAAACCAACAAAAAAAAGAAAATAAAACTGCTCCCCAATGGTTCGTTAATTTTAAAACACTGGGTATCTTTAAATTAAAAGAATAACATGGGAAAACTCGATTCACGATTAATTTCACAAGCACGTCACTTTGTATAAGAACAATTTAATGTGTGTATAGTTTTTTTTACATTAAGTTTACGTCGATCGAAAGGAGCTTCGCGATGAACGGCCGAGGCTCGCCGGCCGACTGACTGACGAGTGCTTGCTGTGTGTACCACCGAGTTGTAAAACTGAACGTCGTGAGGAACGAGGAGAGAGAGAGAGAGAGAAAGAGAAAGAGAGAAAGACCGGCAAAAGCAGGAGAAGCAGCGGCATAAGTCGAGGAAGGTCCAAGCGAGTCAACACACACACACTCGCGTACACTTGGCTTTCGCGGGGGCATTAAAAGCAAAAGAGAGAAAGAGAGAAAGAGAGAGAGAGAGAGAGAAAGAGCTCTGCGACTATCGCGCCGCGTGTAAATCGACAGAAAACACCGGGTTTCGTGGAAACGAGGGAGAGAATGCCTTCTGGTTCGCTTTGCTTTGGGCCTATATATTGAATAAATATATATATATATGTGTGTATATATGTATGTAACTATATATATATATGTGTGTATGTGTGTATGTAACTATATAGTTATATATATATATATATATATGTATGTATAGGATGAAGCTTCGCGACGAGCGTGAGGTGGTTTTCGATCGATGTCTGTGCGCAGACTGACTGCGACTCGGTCTCGCTTTAAGCCACCAAGCACCACCATATAACCCGCAACCATCTCTTCGCTGCCACTGCCGATCGCGTTCGTCATTCCTGTCCCCCGATTTTCCCTTTGCCCTCTCTTCTACTACACGCTTACTGACAAAACTTACTGCCACATGTTTATTTCGTTTTACGCACTGTTTAGCGTGCATGTATGTGTGTGTGTGTGTTTGTGTGTGTGTTTGTGTATGGAAGCATCATAAGTGGGGATGTGCGAATATTCTGAAATGAATTGTTCAGCGTGAATTCGAGATGAATAAATTCGAATTATTTAGATGATTTGAATAATTCGTAGGGGTTGAATAATTCAAATAATTTCTATAATTTGAAGTGTTCGAATTATTCAAATAATTTTAATGTATTGAAGTGTTTGAATGATTCAAATAATTTCTATAATTTAAAGTGTTTGAATCATTCAAATAATTACAATAATTTGAAGTGGTCGAATTATTCGAACAATTTGAATAATTTGAAGTGCTCGAATAATTCGAATAATTTCAATAATTTGAAGTGGTCGAATTATTCGAACAATTTGAATAATTTGAAGTGTTGGAATAATTCAAATAATTTCTATAATTTAAAGTGTTCGAATTATTCAAATAATTTCGATAATTTAAAGTGTTCGAATGTTTCAAATAATTTCTATAATCTAAAGTGTTCGAATTATTAAAATAATTTCAATAAATTGAAGTGTCCGAATGTTTCAAATAATTTCTATAATTTAACGTGTTCGAATTATTCAAATAATAACAATAATTTGAAGTGGTCGAATTATTCGAACAATTTGAATAATGTGAAGTGCTCGAATAATTTTAATAATTTCAGTAATTTGAAGTTTTCGAATAATTCAAATAATTTCAATAATTCGAAGTGGTCGAATAATTCGAACAATTTGAAATATTGAAATTATTTTAATAATTTGAAGTGTTCGAATAATTCAAATAATTTGAAGTGTTCGAATAATTCAAATAATTTCAATAATTTGAAGTGTTCGAATAATTCAAATAATTTCAATAATTTGAAGTGTTCGAATAATTTAAATAATTTCAATAATTCAAACTGTTCGAATTACTTCAATAATTCAAATTTTTCGAAGTACTCAAATAATTCCAATTATTCAAAGTATTTGTATAATTCATATTATACGAATTATCCAGACCATATAAATAATATAAATTATATAAATAATTAACGAAAATGAATATTCAAGGGGTAGGATACCGGTCATCTCTGAATAAGAGCTTATTAATTGCTCATCGTTGTTACGACTAGCATTTATTTAATCAGGGCGAGAGGGTCTTGTTGCATTGTTCGCAGCTCCCCTTGACCGCGATTTTCAACGTAATCGCTTGAGACCATTTCATTGTTCATGAACCTCTGTAAAAAGGGTGAACATCTTTTTTTTATTGTCAGATTTAATTTTTGTACTCGAACATTATAACGAGTAACAGCTGATCATTTATACTGAAAAAATGTTCTTTTAATTGCCAGTTCAAATTATTTTCCCAGTATTCCTCAAAACTTCACAAATATCCCTTAAAAAAAAAACTTTTTACTAAAGTGACACTTTTTTTTGTAACAATAAAAAAATATATAAAACTAAAATCCAACATTAACAACAATTTATTTCTTATCTCTTTTTTAATAAAACCAGACACAACAAAAATTGAGCTAAACTAATAAATGAATTTAAAATTGTAATGAAATTGTAATTAAGATTGAATTTAAAAAATTGAATCTTAATTTACAAATCTTCAATTTAATTTTTACAGCGTGCAAAAAAAATTACATATACGTATATATTTTATCGCCTAACAAAAAGATTTTGAAACGTTTCGCTGTTACATATATACAGGACCTATTATATACGCGGCAGTAGCCACGCGTCGCTTATATATGTATATATATATATATACTTTACGCACTTTGCGCACTAACTTACAGTGCAATTTAGAAAGGCCTGCTATAGTTATACATAACGTAAAGCGTGTCCAAACACATGCCGAGAGAGACCATTTGGAGAGGCCTCGATTATAACAGCCTTGTGGAAAGTGCGAGAAGCGACGAAGAGACTTTCGCGATAGAGAGAGCATTTTAACGCACCACAACTACAACACGATGGCATACGATGTGCGTGTACAAGTATACTTAAGTTACCTACGTACCAAATACTATTTCACTGTAGAGCGGTACTGTAATCTTCTCAGAGTGTCGCGCGTGTCCTGTGAATCATTTGAATTTCGTCATGGCTACCCCAGTGCTCGCCCTCCATTACCCCAAGCCTCTTCGCTATACGTCGTCACGGATTATTATGTCCATGTAATTCCCGAGCGTCCTCCTAGATGGACGCTCAGCGCGCACGGGTTTCTCAACAACGACAGAGCCGCGCGGCATTGTTGTTTCCGCAGAGTGGATTTGACGCCCCAGCGTTCACCTGTAAATTGCCGGGGACACCGAGATTAGATGTGCTTGGAAACCGCAGTAGTAGTACGACTCGCGCAGTTTTATCAGCAAAATGGGCTTTAAGTAGCCGCCTGACCACGAGGATAACTGAGATTTCACTCACGGACTCGGCCTGCCGAACTTCTCTCGCAGCGTGTCTAATTGATGGCCGGAGAATTGATTTTTTTTTTTTTTTTTTTTAATATTATTGACGACATTATATAAATAAAAATTATTTTATTCTGTGGGAAATATATTTTTTTAAATTTTTATTATAAATTCTTTTATCGCACTAGTGCGAGAAGTAGGCGTGTTTAATTGATGGCCGGAGAATCGAAATTTTTTTTTTGATATTATAGAAGACATTATAGAAATAAAGATTATTTTATTATGTGAGAAATATGTTTTTTTTTAAATTTTTATTATAAATGCTTTTATCGCACTAGTGTAAGAAGTAGGCGTGTCTAATTGATGGCCGGAGAATTGAAATTTTTTTTTTTGATATTATAGACGACATTATAGAAATAAAAATTATTTTATTATGTGAGAAATATGTTTTTTTTTTTAATTTTTATTATAAATGCTTTTATCGCACTAGTGCGAGAAGTAGGCGTGTCTAATTGATGGCCGGAGAATTGATTTTTTTTTAAATATTATAGACGACGTTACATAAATAAAAATTATTTTATTCTGTGAGAGATATGTTTATTTTTTTAAATTATAAATGCTTTTGCATTACGTTTATTTATTTTGTTAAACGTAATTGGATGATGTAATAGTATATTACGATACGAGTGCGATTAAACTTTTTCATGACGAGTTTGAGTTTGCTGCACGAGTCGAAAACGAGTATTGCAATCACACGAGAGAATAAGTTTCTCGCACGAGTTTCGTATACAACTTTATCGCACTAGTGCGAGAAGTGCGTACTTTATGGCACGCGGTGTGAGAAGTAGGCACTTCTCGCACCGCGTGGCATAAAATATTGAAATAATTTAACAAAATTTTGAAAATTAATATTTTTTTGTAAAAAAAATTATGCCACTAAATAAAAGTTTTTCTTTTTAACACAAAAATGGAAATTCACAAATTGTTTCGTTTCGACCTCGTGGAATTGCTGTTAAATATTTCGAAAAGAATAATTAATGATTCTCTCATTTTTATACATGTTGCATTAATCAAATTTCATGCAACATTTAAATATAATTTAAAGTATTTTAAAAAAATGTCGAATATAAAATATTTAAATCAATGAAAATAATGATAATTGCCGACTACACTTTTGTTAATTGCTTAAAAAAAAAAATGTATCACTAAATAAAAAAAATGCCTTGCATTACTAAAAAAAAAAATAGAAATCTCTTAATTTTCATTTAACATCCCATAGAACGATAATAATTATTAACAAAAAAAAAAAGAATAACTGAGCTATTTCAAATTTAAAAAAAAAACAAAACAATGTTTGTCAATTAACTTTACTAAATACAATTGACTAATATAACAAATTTCATGTTACAAATTCATTTTTTTTTTTTTAAACAAAAATTCGGCAAGCTCCGTATTCGGCATTCTTTATATTACGATTCACTTTGACGATAAAAAAAAAAGTCTTTTCACGCTATTTTGCCAAAGAAAGTTGTGGGAGTATAAGCGCCGCACGTCATCGAAAGTGAGTCTTCGTTGTCCACTTAAAAAAAAAAAAAAAAAAAAATATACATACATACATAAATATAAATATATATATATGTACGTTGGATGAGTCTCGAGATCGTCTCGTCGTTTCCTCGACGACACGAGACTCTCGGTTCGTGTCCAATCGTCTGGTCTGTGCGATGCTCTGGTGTGCTCGTAGAGCGTCTCGGGCCTCGCACATCCAACTCTCTATAAATAGACAAGCTATATTCATCGTCGTCGTCGTCGTCGTCGTCCGCAGAATGCCAAGTCGTCCGCGAGAGTATTTCGCCTACTCGCTTCGTCGCAAATTTTGGTGTATATATATATAAAAGAGAGGGGGGGGGGGGGGGGGGGGGTAGGGGGGCTCTCCAACGTCTCGTACACTCACGTGCGGAGAAAAAGGAATTTGCCGGACATGTGGAATTCTTTTATAGATCGGAGAAGCTTTGATTATTTTATTTTGGAGAGTTACGTGGATTTCACCATTGAAGGTATTTCGTGTCGATGTTACATTGGCCGATAGGACACGTTTGTGGGATAACGCTTATAGAGGGAACCGACCCCGACCTATTAGTAGCTCATTAAGACACCCCTACGGCACTGCGCGTAGGTCGGTGTACCTTTTTTTTTTTTTACTATGTAGCGTGCTAAAGTAGTAGACAGAATCAGAATAGCGCGCCGTCCGGAAGCCGCAGATTGCCCTCGGGCTCGTGCTACGCTAGGTGGCACAGTCATTGGCCACTAGCCGTTATGCGCAAGCACGAGCGTTCACACTCGTTATAATTTTCTAATTATTTTTTTTAATGGTTTTCACTAATTTTTTTTTTTTAATCGTTCTTTGTTTTTTAATGGTGTAAAAAATTACTTGCGAATGATTATTTGCTTGCAGTAAAAATAATTTTGTCAACCTTTTTGAGATTTTTTAGCTTTTTGTTTTTAAGGATCTTTTTTAATTTTTTTAGCGGAAAAAAATGGTGTGGTTTTTTTCATTTTATTTTTTTTACTTATTCGATAAACTATTTTTTACACACCAATTTTGTGAAACAGATTGTACTGTGCTGAGGTGGCCAATCACTGTACCTTCTATGCAGTTCCATTGCACAAGTATATTACAAAAATGTAATTGTTATTTTATCAAAAATATTTTTTTTTTGTATTTTTACTATAAGAAAAAAAGTATTATTAACTCTGACAACTTTCGAATAATGCAATTTTTTTTTTTTCGTTACCATAACAATTATTCTTTATTCAAATGACAAATATTTAAATCCCTTCTAAAATTTTAATTACAAGTCTTGTAATTCTTACTAATAGTCTATTTTTTTTTTTTGACTTTTTCAATAAAATATGTTTTAACAAGACACATCACTCGAATATCACAAAAATAAATGACACTGCATTGAGGTGGCCAATCACTGTGTCACCTATGCAGTTCCATTGTAATCGAAAATGCATTTCTATTCTTTTTGTTATTTTCGTTTTAAAAAACAGTACACAAGTACACAAAAAATATAAATTGTTATTACATTTTATAAGAGATATATTTTTTGTTATTTTTACAATACCAAAAAAAAAAAGTATTATCAACCCTGACTACTTTTGAATACTGCAATTTTTTTTTTTTCGTTACCATAACAATTATTCTCTATTCAAATGACAAATATTTAAATCCCTTCTAAAATTTTTATTTACAAGTCTTGTAATTCTTACTAATAATCTATTTTATTGTTTACTTTTTCGATAAAATATTTTTTTCACAAAACACAGCACTCGAATTTCACAAAAATAAATTACACTGCATTGAGGTGGTGGCCAATCACTGTGCCATATCTATATACACAGTTGCATTGTACTCGAAAGTGCACTGGCTGCAGCACTCTCGCTGATGGGAAATCCGACTGTTATCACGCTGTGGACCCGTTCATTGTTCTCAGGGAAGCAATTATTTACTCTTAAAAATCGTCAAGTGTGAAGTTTGCCGTTATCGAGATAAGCCATCGCGAAGTTAACGAATTATCCTCGAGATTTTCACGAGCGAGAGGAAGTCAGAATGACAAAAAAAAAAAAAAAAGAAAAAAATTAGATTACTAAAAATTTTAGTGTTTCACGCAGCTTTCTCCTATTTTAAATATTAACTTAAAAAAATATTTCTTCTTTGGAATTCTCAGAGTCACCTGTTAAAAAAAAAGATAACGCCTGACAAATAAGTCGATAAATTATATAGTGGAATTTTTTTATCTTCGAATTTATGTCCGATAAATCTGAGCAATATGGACGTTTGGTTGCATATCGATCCGAAGAATTAACGTTGCATGCTCGCTTTGTCGGTGCGTCCACGAAGAGCCAAAGAATTGTGGAAGAAACGATCGAGAGGAGAGAAGATGTACATTTTCACGTAACACGCATACGGTAGCTACGAATTTTTACTGGCTATACCGTGTCATTCGAATTACTAATGAACTTTCGACCAGTTGACACGTCATTAAGTATTCTGGAGTGCACCGGACACCGGCGCTTCGAACGCCTCGGCACCCAGCTTCGATAACTTATGTCGACATGCAACGTGATCTCAGTTGCAGGCATATATATGTATATAAAAATTTGTAGTAATTTCGATGGATTAAATTTTATCGAAAGAAATTCATTTTTTTTTTTTTTAAAAGCTTTTGGAAAAAAGAATCATGAGTCAGTTTTTGATGTAAGAAATTTTGAGGATGCGACAGTATTTTTGTTATTTTGGAAGATTTTTCTGTTGCTTTTAAAGAGTAACATTTAAAATTAAATGTTTCGAAAAATTATTTTTGTACTTTTTGTATACTACAAATTTTCAATTAATTTCGATGGATTAAATTTTACTGAAAGAAATTAATTTTTTTTTTTTTTTAAGTTTTTGGAAAAAAGAATCATGAGTCAGTTTTTGATGTAAGAAATTTTGAGGATGCGACAGTATTTTTGTTATTTTGGAAGATTTTTCTGTTGCATTTAAAGAGTAACATTTAAAATGAAATATTTCGAAAAATTATTTTTGTACTTTTTGTTTTTAAACTAGAAATTGATGATAAAATGGTGGCAAATTATAAGAAAAAAAATGTGTGGATGTTAGTAGTCAATTTATTTTTTACTGTGGAAAAAAATGTTGCGTCAGTGTTGTCCTGATGTATCCATATTTATTTTTTTAATTCATAAGCAAAACATGATTTACCTAGCCCCGGTGACCTATGCCAATAACTGGGCTTTTTATCTATTCAATCGACCTTATACTGCATTCTTCTGCTATTTAAGTGGCCAATCACTGTACATTTAACACTATTCGTAAGTTTATTTTCCCACGAAATGTAAGTTTTATTTTTTAACGGTAAATAAAAACCGTAGAAAAAAATCGCATGCTAAGGAATTATAGAAAAAGTTACATTTTTAAAAATATATCTAAATTTACAAAAATTGATCTTCTACATTTTTTTTTATATTCCGTTTTTTTTTCACATGATGAGAATCCCGTTTTGAATAATCAATCGCATTTTAAATACAAACATTTTTCTACCAAAAAAAAAAATACATTCGTCACTTTAACTATTGTAAGAAATTTTAATTCTGCCACTAAATGTAAGTTTTATTTTTTGTCGGTAAAAAAAATATTCGCAAGCTACGAAATTATAGAAAAACTTAAATTTTTGAAATATATCTAAATTTACAAAAATTGATCTTCTACATTTTTTTTTATATTCCGTTTTTTTTTTCACACGATAAAAATCCCGTTTCAAATAATCAATCGCATTTTAAATACAAACATTTTTCTACCCAAAAAAAAAAATACTTACGTCACTTTAATTATTTTAAAAAAATTCTAATTCTGCCACAAAATGTAAGTTTTATTTTTCACAACACTTATTTCCGGTAAAAAGTTTCAAGCTTCTTTTTTTTTTAATAGGCCAAACATTTAAATATATTATTATTCCCAAAAATTGATCTTCTACAATTATTTATTTAAGCCTCAAGTTTTTTTTCACACAACCACAAATATAGTCACGAATAATAAATAGAATTTTTAATACGATATTTATTAAAAAAAGAAAAAAAAATATATAAATACAGTATTAAATTGTATTTTTCTTCTGTATCGGTGGCCAATCACTGTGCATTTCACTGTATTTAGACGTCTGTTATAATTTCAGAGTTACCGCATACATCTGCTATGACGTTAAAAACCTTTATAAAACCCCCCTCTCGTCGATCGTTAACAATGGCTCGAACGAAAACTCGTAGTTCTCTCATTAGCATGTTGCAGGTTGAGGGAGAGAGCTTCTGCCGGTCGTGAGATGCTTTTGGCTGCACGAAACTTCTAATGTTAGGCTTAGATATCATGACGGCGTCACGATATCGAGTTAAAAGAGCTATAAGCTAGACACGCTGGCTGCTCGAGCTCTCCGGGCTCTCCCGGTAGTTTCGTAATATCAGTATTCATACAAAACGGCAACTGTTACTCTGCGTCTATATCAGAGACTGCCTAACCGGGCATTAAAGATCGCAAAAGAGTGAGGAGAGCGATATAAATGTGTATTTAGGATCGTACGCCGCGCGGAAACAATCGCGATGTGCCAAACGATAGAAAGTATATTGTATCACTAAATGCCAACTTTTACATCAATCTCAGCGTTATTTCCTGGACAAGAAAAGTCCCCAGACTTTTTTTTCTCAAGTTAAAAGTTTAGGCGCTAGAGCTTGTTAAAGTACATTTTTTTGCAGATGCAGAAAATTTGAAAATGCAAAAAAAAAATGATTGTGTGATTTTTCATTCATTTCTCCTAGTCTCAATTTTTCATAACTCTCGACTTTGCCTAACGATCTCTATTTTATTCTCTACTTTTAGATACAAATTACATTTAAAAAAAAACAAGAAGAAAAAAAAAATTATTATACATTTTTTTTCAAAATAATTTCTCAACTCTTTCGACTTTCAAGTGCCTAAAAAATTATGTTTTTTGAAAACAACGCTTTTACGACTATTGCCATTTCAAAGCTGAGTATGTCCCCTTCAAAAGCCCAT
This sequence comes from Perithous albicinctus, assembly GCA_964016905.1. NCBI lineage: Eukaryota > Metazoa > Arthropoda > Insecta > Hymenoptera > Ichneumonidae > Perithous > Perithous albicinctus. The sequence continues at coordinate 15,328,700 of OZ024696.1, read as the reverse complement.
TTCGAATTTGCAGATCGCGTGATTTAAAAAAAAAATCACCTTGCTTATACAAAAAAGGTCAATTTTGCTTCTTTCCATAATTGCATATTGTTTAAACAATTTTTTAAGCTAATTTACCTGCAAATAAATGACATTTAATACAGGCCACATTATTCCTCATAAAAAAACGAAGAGATTCCTGGGTATTAAAATCCATGTATCGCTGAAATAAAGAATTGTGCAATGAGGAAACAAATGCTCCTCCATTCGAATCTATCAATTTCAATCAACCCCGGTCTGCCCTATTTTCGTCTCTTTCTAGTCAGCATCATCGAGACTGGAGAGGCTGCCGATCATTCTAAACTGGCCAATAACTGTATACATCATTTTTAAACGTGGCGCATTAGCTTTATAATGCCTCTGCTGTACAGTTCAGAGTCGCGGGGGTCTCGATCGTTAGTCCTCCTTTTACAGGCTCTGATTGCACAGCTGACACTTGAACAAGTGTAAAGAAAGATGAAAAGAAAGAAAGGAGAGAAAAAAAAAAAAAAAAAAAAAAAAATAACTCGTTTACATGCTTCGAGTCACTCTCGAGATCTACGCTCTCAGCCTTAAGTTCCTCTCTGTTCTGCCGAACTTTCCCTCCTTTGCAGCCCGGAAACAACCGAGAGCCACGAGTTCGACTGCATTCTTTATAATATGTATTCATAATATAGCGGGGATAAAATTACTGGGCGTGAAATCGGGCGTAATGCCACAGTAATACTCGGTATATATGTCAAATCAGCGCAGAAAGTTTCTCCTTTGCTTTTATTACGTTTCTGTATATATATATATATATATATATATATATATATATATATAGCTGTAATATAGTCTGTGTGGTGAGAGGCTGTTGTGAATTGCCAAGTTATACTTTGTGCAGTTCAATTGAATAATATTGCACTTACGAAAGCCGAGATATCTTGGAGGAAAAGTGTGAAAATGTGAGAAATTGAATATTGACATTTAGTTCGTGACGTGATTATCGCTCGATCTATGCGTCACGAATCAATAAAAAAATAAATTGCTCTAAAACATTGTGCATTACTTCCTCATGTATCTATTTTTTTTTTTTTTTTACTTTATTATCAATAAGAGCTGACAGAGTAAAAACTTGAGTTCATAATTTTGTGGTTTTAACACAGGGCTCTTTATGGGAACTTTTTATTTAAAAAAAAGGAATTCATTAGGCAAAAACTCATTTTTTTTAAGGGTAAAAAAAATGGTATGAAAATTCTCGTACTTTGAATAATCAGTATTGGCTGCTCTAATCATGTGAAAAAAATCCGAGCTCCGAATATAACAGAAATTACAGAAAAAGTCACGCTTTTTTTAAAAAATACATCAATTTTCGAAAACAATTATTTAAATTCCATGAAAAATAATCGCACGATATTTTATCTACCTAAAAAATAAATTTTTTTTTATCAATTTATCAAAAATTGCAATCTCAAAAATATTATTCTAATTATAATAACTGACTCAAGCTGCTTTGGTGAAAAAAAAAAAAAAATTATTCTCAGCTTCGCTGTTAAATAAATAAATAAATAAATAAATAAAATGTGAATAAAAAGTGAAATGTAAAAGTGAAAAGATGCGATCACGCTGCGCTGCGAATACGATCTTCGTCGACCAATTTGCAATGTGACGCTTCACGTCCGTGTCACTCTTCAGTGCATCTGCGTGTACAGGTGTTGGCATTAGGGGCAAATCAGGAAATAGTTTTCTTTCGCGTTTCGAGTCACGGCAATCGGGTATAGTAACTCGTTACGGGAACACGGGAGCTTTTATAGCGTCTTCCGACATATTTGCGCTTGACGCGTGCGTGTTCCAACGAATGTAAGCGCGCATATGGAGCGCAAAATGAAGAAACAACAGGAAAAAGAAGAAAAAAGAAGAAGAAGAAAGAAAGAAGAAGGGAAGTTCCGTGGAATGAACGGGCGCGCGCTGACCAATCGAGCAATGTACTGGGGATTGGCCGGCTGGGGGGGTTTACAATGATCGTTACGGATTCAGGTTGACTGGCCTATGATTACGGTATTACGGCTGGCACTCGCGAGAGAGATTTCTACGCGACGCCGGACGTCGAGATCCACGTACGAAGATGCACTTGGATGTACAGCATCACCGGTGCACTTATATGCAGTCCGCACTGCACTAGATTGTGAGGTTGCATATACGAGGCGTTTTATGAGAACTGGGATCACCCTATAATTGCACGAGTTCTTAAAAGTGGGTTCATAGATTTTTTTTTACATTTGTTTTTTAGTCCTAGGAATGTTTGTGAATTAATTCGAATTTTTTTAGTCATGTATTTTACCGAGAATTAAATTTTATTCCTTTAATTAAAGTTTATTCCTTTTGGATGTTGCTCTGGAGTGTCAGGAATATTTACAAATTATTTCAGATTTTTCGATCACGTGTTTTATCGGGAAATTGAAAAAAGATTTTTTTGAAATTATACTTTTAAAAGTTCAATGGAGGGTCAGGGATATTTTGTATTTTTTTTTTCATTTTACAATCACGTACTTGGCTACAAATAGAATGTCGAATTTTAAAAAAATATTTCAACGCAACCCTGAATTTTTGTGAGTGTATCCGTAAGAGTGGTCGTGAATGTTTGTGAGAGTATCTGTAAGAGTGTACGTGAGCGTTTGTAAGAGTATCTGTAAGAGTGTACGTGAGTGTTTGTAAGAGTATCTGTAAGAGTGTCCGTGAGTGTTTGTAAGAGTATCTGTAAGAGTGTCCGTGAGTGCTTGTAAGAGTGTCTGTAAGAGTGTCCGTGAGTGTTTGTAAGAGGATCTGTAAGAGTGTCCGTGAGTGTTTGTAAGAGTATCTGTAAGAGTGTCCGTGAGTGTTTGTAAGAGTATCTGTAAGAGTGTCCGTGAGTGCTTGTAAGAGTGTCTGTAAGAGTGTCCGTGAGTGTTTGTAAGAGGATCTGTAAGAGTGTCCGTGAGTGTTTGTAAGAGTATCTGTAAGAGTGTCCGTGAGTGTTTGTAAGAGTATATGTAAGGGTGTATGTAAGAGTGTCCGTGAGTGTTTGTAAGAGTATCTGTAAGTGTGTCCGTGAGTATTTGTGAGAGTATCTGTGAGATGTCCGTGAGTGTCTGTGAAAGTATCTGTGAGAGTGTCCGTGAGTGTTTGTAAGAGTATCCGTAAGAGTGTTGAGTGTTTGTGAGAGTATCCGCAAGAGTGTCCGTGAGCGTGTAATGCGAGAGTGTTCATGAGTGTTTATGAGCGTCTGTGTTAACAGACTCTGGACAAACATTGCTGAAATCCCAAGACTTTCCTTCAGATATATATATATATAGAGATAGAGATATTGGTTGCACTCTACGATATACGGTGCTCGCGTACGCCAGCATAGCTCGCACGCTCATCTCCTCGCGTAGATAAACTGTCGTAGAAAAACTGGACGTTCCGCAAAGCCACAAGTGTGCACGTAAGCGTATAGTTGTAACCTCGGGAGAAGTCGCGGTAGCTTGCGTCTTCCTTCTTACTTTTTATTTGATTTTGTTTGCTTTTTTTCTTTTCTTTCTTTTCTTATTTTCTTCAGTCTTTCGATTGCCCATTATCCACCCGGGATGCCACGCAACTGAGGATTATTCCACCAGGAGTGAAACGCTCCAGCTATTACGTCCTGGCTTCTCCGAGATCTTCTGTGATGATGCTTCTGGATGACACGGCTCAACGTCGCCGTGGCTCGCATCCTATATATACGACTATGCGTTCGCAATTCCGCGGCTGAACAGAAGAGGGAAAAGAACGTCATCCACAAGCGCCATCGCGACTCGTTTATCTTTATTTCTTTTTCTTTTTTTTTTCTTTTCTTTTCTTTTTCTCTTTTTTTGCTCAGGCATAAGCACATCTTCGACGCTGCGCTGCGGTTCGTTATGCCGAGAAGCTCGGTGCTAAATCGGCGCCTTCTTACGATGCTTCGACTAGGAAAACCAGCCAACTCTGGGTTTTTAGACATAGACCATTTTCTGTATACAGAGGCGTTTAAAACATTATCGGTAAAAGTGCCATGCCAGAGAATTCTGACGCCTCACGTTTTACATAACGAGACTGTAGAACGAAACAGTAGAGACTCTCGTAAATTAAGGATAGGCTACACCTTCATTTTTAGCTATATTTTACAAAGCAGTTACAGAGGATTAGGATAACATGAAAAAAAAAAAAAAAAATTTCATGGATTTTTTCACGAGGAATTCAACAATATTTTTTTTTATTATCTGGTTGGCTGGTTTGGCTCAAAGCTAAAAAAAAAAAATACTTGAGAAAAAATTCAAATTTTTTGATTGAGGCAAAAAATGTTAATTAAAAAAATTCATGAAAAAAGAAGTTTCGGTTTAAAAAATGGACAAAAAAATTGAGAGTGTTTCTTCGAGCATATAGAATAGCATAAAAATTTGTGAATTGAATGGGCTTCAGGGTCGAACGCTTATTGAGTTTGCCAGGAGTAGTAGCTCATCTACGAAGTATTCGACTGTAGAAAGTACAACGAGACACGTAAAATTAAATCGTCTTCTATGTTTGGAATATTTTTACTGCGCTATTAGTAAGTCCGTCTCGAGTGTCTGGCACCTGAGATTGTAGTTCAACTTGGTACCTAAGGTATAATAACAATGATGATAATAATCGTGGAAGCAGAAGCGTTATATTGCTATTCTAATCGTCGAGTTGGCTGCTGCACGCGTCTCCCTTGAGTATATGTGTATATGTATATGGGCCATTCCATACCGATTCGAGCTCGATCTGATCATCAACCTTCCGGGTTTAATCCACATTTTTGTTGTTGTTGCTGCTGCTCCAACTCTGAGAAGCAACCAAAATTTTTATTAGATTTTTAAACAATTTTTATTCACGATTATTTAAGACCAACATATTGTTAGGTCGAATTTAAAAGTCTGAAATTTTTTTTTTCAAAAATCTTGTATTTTTTACGAATTATTTTGACAAATTATTGAATTGTTATTTTTGTTTTGAAAAGTAAAAAAAAAAAAAAAAAGATGTCAATTTGACGTAGTTATGATTATTTGTTATATTGGAACAAAAATAAATTGTCAAGTTGACTTATTTTTGTTTGTTAAATTGCTTAGTTAGTAAATTAGATTTCAATTTTTTTTTTTTTTCTTTTTTTTCTTTGAGGGTCTGACCAAGGTCGAGTCGGTATGGAATGTCCTATATATAAGAGGAGAACACCGGGGTCCACAGCCTATTTCGCAGTCAGGACATAGGTACTATAACTCACCGCCGTTACACTATGCACTTGATGTGTTTTCCTGCCTTTCCTCAGTTCCTCAGAGCAGTTTCGCCGGTTATAGCGGTCTGTGCTAATTACCTGAGCGAGAGGGACTCTCTTGCCACGAGCTAGAGAGCGTTGTATAGTATACTAGCTGCAGATGCGATGCATCTACTCTAAGCCGTGTAAGATAGCTCTGCACCTGATGTAGAATACGGTGACTGGGGCTTTTTGGGTCAAGGGGATTTTGGATCAAAAGTAACATTTCAAAATCAATGATTCCACAATATTTTTTAAATATTCTGGAATTCATTTTAAATTTCTGCACAAATTTCAATATTACAAATTTAAAAACTTTTTTTTGTGTCCAGAATTATTCAGAAAGAAATTTATATATCTCAAATTATAACTTAAGTTTTTACTTAAATTACAAATTAAATTCCAATTTGAAATCTAACTTAAAATCCAACTTAAATTTCAACTTAAATTCCAATTTAAAATCCGACTTAAATCCCAACCCAAATTCCAACTTAAACTCCTACTTAAAATCCAACTTAAATTCCAATTTAAAATCCAAATTAAAATCCAAATTAAAATCCAACTTAAAAACCAACTTAAATTCCAATTTAAAATCGAACTTTAATTCCAATTTAAAATCCAACTTAAATTCCAACTTGATTTCCAACTTATATTACAAATTAAATTCCAATTTAAATCCCAACTCAAATTCCAACTTAAAATCCAACTTAAAATCCAACTTAAAATCCAACTTGAATTCCAACTTAAATTACAAATTAAATTCCAATTTAAATCCCAACTCAAATTCCAACTTAAAATCCAACTTAAATTCCAACTTAAAATCCAACTTAAATTCCAACTTAAAATCCAACTTAAATTCCAACTTAAAATCCAACTTAAAATCCAACTTAAAATCCAACTTAAAATCCAACTTAAATTCCAACTTAAAATCCAACTTAAATTCCAACTTAAATTCCAACTTAAATTCCAACATAAATTCCAACTTAAAATCCAACTTAAATTCCAACTTAAATTCCAACTTAAATTCCAACATAAATTCCAACTTAAATTCCAACTTAAAATCCAACTTAAATTCCAACTAATCTTCCAAACTACGTCTATAAATTCGACCTTAAATCAATCGTTATTGCAAAAAAAAGTTTATTAAAAAATCATATTTTAAAATCAAATAGAAAGAGTTTTGTTTTATGGAAAAGAAAATAGTGCAAGTGTAAAAATAATTGCGATTGATACACCTGACCCCGGTATGCCCTGCTACACATCTCCGGCAACTATAATAGACCTCGTGGATGATGCAGAGGCGTTGAATGTGCCGCGATGCGAGAAATGCAGCTCCCGGTTTGCCAGGAAGCCGCGTGAACCTGCCCAGGAAGTGCAAGAGGACCATTACAGTGAGTAGATGGCGAGGAAGAACGAGGCGTGGTCCTCACTGTCGAGACGCAAGGCGCATCGTCGTGATCCACTACATAGAGTTGCAGAGTAAAGCAAACCCAGAGATAGGATTCACCTCGTGTGTAGACCGGTCTTATATGCAGCTATGTGCAGATATAATCCACCCTGTTCACCTGTCGCTCGCATGACTGATAAGGAATGCGTTAAATGTCGTTGATCCACAATAATTACGCTTGTTATTATTATTTCTACGTTGGAGAATCTGTGTGATTATGCTCGGATCGATGATCACGGTGATATTTCTCACCAGTGATCCATCATCATTAAATACGTTTGGCAGCTAAAAAATCTTCGCGTCGTTTCCAATTAAAATTATTTATATTATCAAATATAAACATTTTGCAAGAGTCGACACTTTTGCACGCGTTGCTTCGTTTTGCTGTTTCACATTTTTTTACAAAATATTGTTATGTCTGTTCGCAAATTTTGGATTTTTTTTTTTTTTGAGGAAGCTGTGTGAAAAATACGGAAATAATGAGGAAGCGGATTTTCAGAGTTGTACTTTTTATACTTGGTTTTGAAGAAAAATGGTGAAAACTGAACTGTAATTGAAATTAGATTGACGAAAATTGATCATTTTCCTTTTAAATATTTTTTTTTGATGTTTTAATAAAAACCATGAAAATTGAAGATAAAGGGAATTTTTTTGAAATCTATTAACAATGATTTTTCTATTTTTTTATTTTTCGTTTTATACATGATATTTATTTATTAATTTAACAAACAAAAATTTTGCTCATTTTTTTTTTGTATATTTGTAGATGTGTTTAGAAATTTGATTGTCATAGAATCAGACATTTCCATGTCTGATTTTCAGTTTCTTCTTTCGAGAAAAAAAAAATTCAACAGAGAGAACAATGCTCAAGTTGTGGAATATAAAATAATGAAAGTGAACAAATTCTATTGCTTCCAATTCGTAGAGACAAAATTGGCAGTGACATCAGTGCAATTTATGGCTATTCAAGGAAGAACAAAAGCGTAATGGGAGAGAGACAAAAAATAAAATAAATAAAATGAAGGGTAAAAGTGTGAAGGTGAAAAGAAAAATCGAGAGTGCGAGAACATCTTGTGAACAAAAGAAAAAAAGATCGAGAGTGCGAGAAACAACTCGTGAACAGGTGAGTGAACCGTTTCGCGAGAGTTCTCTGCAGCCTACTGAACACATCTTTCCACATATATATATATATGGGGCATTCCACCTGGTTTTCACCTGGGTTTGACCCTTGACCCTTTCGAAATCCAACAAAAAATCTGTTAAAAAATTCTCAAAAATCATGTGTTGGATACAAAAATTTTCTACCTGCTGCCCATCGTAAAGTTAAATCTATGAAATCATCCACTTTCACTCGATTACCAAAAATATTTATTTACCAAAAAAAGGTATTTCAGATTTAAAAAATATCTTTCGACAATTTTTTTCACAAAATCGTAGATACTTAAAAAATTTCTAAAAAAAAATGTAATTAACGCTTGTTAAACTTATGTCAATCATATAAAAGATTGCAGACCTTTTTCTCAATTTTTCTCGTCGTTGAAAAAAATTCACAGAAAATCTATGAAATCGTCCACTTTGACTCGATTTCCAAAAATATTTATTTACCAAAAAAAAGTTTTTCAGATTAAAAAAAATATCTTTCGATAATTTTTTTCACAAAATCGTAGATAATTAAAAAATCTCTTCAAAAAATTGTAATTAACGCTTTTTAGAGTCATGTCAATCATATAAAAAATTGCAGACCTTTTTCTCAATTTTCCTCGTCGTTGAAAAAAATACGCAGAAAATCTACGAAATCGTCCACTTTGACTCGATTTCCAAAAATATTTATTTACCAAAAAAAAGGTATTTCAGATTAAAAAAAAAATCTTTCAATCATTTTTTTTTCACAAAATCGTAGATAATTAAAAAATCTCTTCAAAAAATTGTAATTAACGCTTTTTAGAGTCATGTCAATCATGTAAAAAATTGCAGAGCCAATCGAGAGGGTCAAGGCTCAGACCCAGATGGAATGCCCCGTATAGACTCCGAGGAGAGGAGAAGGGTCAATTTTCGCTCTCCTCTCGTGTGAATGCCACACGAGCTCGCGGGAGATTCGCTCTGTCGCGCGGCTCTCTGCAATCATTGGCACGAGAGTGAGCTAACAATAAGAGGAGACTAAGAAGCATGCCGCGCGCGAGTAGAGTTCGTGCGATCACGCGAAGTAGGTACTATTTTCCTCCACTTAACCGACGAAGGTCCACTCTCTCTCTCTTTCTTTCTCTTTCCATACGCCAGATGGCAAATAAGTTGGTGCCTCGGGAAGACTTTGTCTTCCTCATCTTCTTCAAGCTTTGTCGACGAATCTCGCGACGCTTCGTTTTTCGTATTGTTTTTATCACCTGTTTATTTTTACAGCACTCTGAACTCGATTATTGTCTCCATTTCCCAAACATTAAAATCAATTTTTTGTAACATTTTGTGTTGTTCAAATATTTCATAAATTTTTTTTAACAGTCAACTTATAATTTTTTTTAATTAGTAACAAATGCGTGTTTTTATTTCCACGTCATTGATGATTTTTTACTTGTCGTACTAGCAATGTGATAAATTTTTTTTTTTTTAAATAAATAAATTCGTTTATGCTTATTTCATAATTCTGTTTAGATAATTAATAATTTAATCAAGTAATTTTTAAGAAAATTGCTGTAAATTCAATTATTTACACAAAAATTTAATTTTGTTCTTTAACGTTTGTATATTGTAGCATAAATGTAAGTCTCTAGCTCTAGAATCACTCAATACAACCAATATACAGCATTGTGAGACACAATAGTGGCGTCTGTAGGCGCCAGCACGTTCGACACTATTAAACCAGACCTTTGGCCCGCTCGCTCACAATACAATACAATTGTATACTAAACCATGAGCCATGCACTGAAAAAAAAAAAAAAAAAAAACCTTCGTTGCTCTCTGGGCCACGACACCTGTTGCTACAAAGCGTTGCGGTTGCAGCGATGATATGTATGGGTCATTCCGAGTCAACTCCTTTGGTCATCGACCTGAACACCTCGGATTCAGTTGCCGGATTTTTTTTTTGCATATTTTGATCGAAAAAAAAGAGGAGAGCTTTTTTCAGATTTTTATTTTGCTTGTTTTAGTCTATAAAATAATTTTTTTCCATAACTTTTGAGTAAAAATAAAATCCCAGCAGGTTTAGAATTTTGAAATTTTTTCAATAAAATCTAGAGCTAAAAACAAATATATTTCCATCGTAGTTCGAGAGTCAGCCGAGAATAATTTATATTTTCTTTTTATTTAAGAAAAAAAATTTATTTTCCAAATTTTGAAAACTATGAATTTCAATGATGGTTTCTTGTAGGAAAAAAAAGATAAATAAAATTGAAAAAAGTCATTTTAGAACAAAATAGACAATATTTTTTCTCTTGAAATAGAAAAAAAAATAGAAATTATTTTCGGCCCACATTCGAACTATGATGGAAATTTTTTTTACTCCTAGATATTATAGAAAAAAATTCAGCAATTTAAACCTCATCAAAAAATCATTTTTACTCAAAAGTGATAAAAAAAAATTATTTTATACAAGTGAGAAAAATCTGAAGAAAAAAAAACCTCTTCTTTTTTTGGGCCAAAATATGCGCCAAAAGAAATCGTCGACTGATCCCGAGGGAGTCTGACCGATGACCAAGTGAATTCTCTTGGAATGCCCCATATGTATATCGACAGACAGCGTGAGTAGGAGTCAAAGAAATTCATAGCAACTCTACGACGTGGATATTCACATAGCTTATAAGCTCTAACTGTACGCCAATAGTGTACGACAATATATTTAACGACCGGACAGTATCAGTCATCAGTCTCGGAAGTGTCGTGTCTAAATGTAAACGCAACACAAGTTGAGCCCGAGTACATTAACCGATTTATCGTTGCACCTGCACGACTTACAACAACAAGGCTAAAAGTGAACGGTACCTAGTGTAGATGAAATATATATTTTCCTGTCGCTACATTCTAATACAAATAAACCTATTGACAAGCTATTATTCATCAATTATGTCAAATTAGAAGTAAGAAAAAAAGTGTAGCTTTATTATGTATGTGTAATTTTTTTTTTCTCATAGATCAAGCTTTAAGTTGTGATTTTTTTTTAGGATTTCTATGCCAATGGAATTTGATGTATCAAAACGTCCAGAAATCACATTAAAAATTTTAGAAATTTTTTGTGTGAAATATTTTTTTAGAAATAAGGAAAAAAATGTAGCTTTATTATGTATGTGTAATTTTTTTTCTCATAGATGAAGCTTTGAGTTGTGGTTTTCTTGGGGTTTCTGTGCCAATGGATTTTGATGTATCAAAACGTCCAGAAATCACATTAAAAATTTTAGAAATTTTTAAAACACATTAAAAATTTTAGTTTGTTAAAATTGCATGCGAGGTATTCTCGACCAACTCAATAAGCGTTCAACCCTTATTCAGTATACACGAATGACCGTATATGCAAAATTAAATGGACGTTCCAACATTTTGATGACATTGTCATTCGATCGAAAAATAGAATTTACAGTCACTGAGGCTACAGTCAGATTCTATATATTTTCATGGTTAAGGCTTAAAGGATGTTGGCGTTCTTCCGCCATCAAGGGTTTTATTTTCTCAAAGGAATAGAAGAGAGTTGCTAGGGACGTGAGAGGTAGAATAGCGAAGAAAGGAGAAGAGAGAGGCAAAGGGAACGACGTTTAACAAGCCGATCTTGGAGCAGCAACAGCAGCAGCAACAGCAGCAGCAGCAGGAGCAGAAGCTCCGGCTGCTGGTTCTGCAGCAACGTTCCAAGAAGAGACCGGCGTAACGCAGCTATTAAGTAAATTAAACCAATTAGACGTGGAAGGAGAGATGATTCCAAGTTATACACGGGCGTCCTCCCGTTCCCGATGCTCTCTTCTCTCCCTTCGGAGAGACCATAAGGGCTCGACTTGACGTTGCTCGAGCTGTGATTTTTCTTCGTATCGCGAGCATCTGCGTTATGTTTGCCATCGATCAGATGCTGCGACAGGTAAATGAGCATCGGCATCACCGGCACGTCCGCAAAGAAAAAAAAAAAAATATATGTATATATAAATAAATAAATAAATAAATAAATAAATAAATAAAAAGTCAAGTCAATATAACATGTGCTTTTGCACATTGTACGCCCGGAGTGCATAACAAATCGTTGATACGAATTAATTTACAAAGTGCAAAGTACACGAGAAAATACCAAGATGAAGATTAAATTAACGCAACTGCTTTTGCGCAATTTTTTTCGTAATTTCGTTGTGATTTTTTAGCGACAAAAAGGCTAATAAGATATTTAATGTAATGTCATTAAAAGAATTGCGGTTTTGTGGTGTAATGAGATACGCGCGAATCTTCAAATACGCGAAACTTTCGTATAAAAGCTAGTCGCTTTGTCGTGGCTCTGTTATACGACAGAATATTATGCTGCTACAGCGATGGGTGAGTTTTTTTTCTTTTTTTTTTTTTATGGCAGATAGTTTAATCTGTTTAGTCGTTTGGCGATATGTTAATGATTAATGATATGTTGTTTCGCAGTTAGGGACATTGATACTGTTCAATGGTGTTGTTGCACTTCGTACGAGGATCGTTCGTCAGGCTGGTTACTCGTACGAACGTCCGAAAGTTTCGTTCGATTTGCCATCGCCGCCAAGACGTCCACCGGTAAATTCAGTAGTGACGTCACCTGATTACGGACCGCCTAGACTCCCTTCGCCGCCAGTTCAACCTAATTATCCTAATTATAATTATCCTCCGCCACCGCCGCCCCCACCACCTCGTCCTCCTCCACGGCCGCCCCCTCCGCCGCCTCGTCCTCCTCCACGTCCACCACCGCCTCCTCCAACTTATCCTAACTATAATTATCCTCCGCCACCGCCTCCCCCGCCGCCTCCTCCGACACCTCCAAGTTGTCCTCCCAATTATAACTGTCCTTCTCCACCTTGTCCGAATTACAATTGTCCACCCTCGCCGCCACCTCCTCCAAATTATCCTAGTTATAATTATCCCCCTCCTCCACCACCACCACCACCTCCTCCTCCTCCTCCTCCTCCTCCTCCTCCTCCTCCTCCTCCTCCTCCACCTCCACCGCCGCCGCCACCTCCTCCACCTCCACCTCCACCGCCGCCGCCTCCTCCTCCGCCTCCACCTTTTCCAAGGTGTCCACCCAATTATAACTGTCCAAATCCACCGTGTCCGAATTACAATTGTCCTCCTTCACCGCCACCTCCCCCAAATTATCCCAATTATAATTATCCTCCACCTCCGCCACCCCCGCCACCTCCTCCTCCTCCACCGCCACCGCCGCCCCCACCGCCGCCACCTCCACCACCACCACCGCCCCCTCCTCCTCCGCCGGCATACCTCCCACCGCCACCTCCTCCTCCTCCGCCACCACCGCCACCACCTCCTCCTCCACCTCCTCCTCCTCCACCACCACCACCTCCTCCTCCACCACCACCACCACCTCCTCCTCCACCACCACCACCTCCTCCTCCTCCACCACCACCACCTCCTCCTCCACCACCTCCGCCACCGCCACCTCCTCCGCCAGCTTACCTGCCGCCGCCACCCCCGCCTCCACCGCCGCCACCTCCTCCGCCTCCTCCTCCTCCTCCTCCGCCTCCACCACCTCCTCCGCCTCCTCCTCCTCCTCCTCCGCCTCCTCCTCCCCCGCCTCCACCACCTCCTCCACCTCGACCTCCAGTTTCATACTTGCCCCCGAATCCGCCCAGACCTCCGACAACCTTTATACCTCAAGAATTAAGATTTTCAACACCAGCTCCAACGTATCTACCGCCGTATACAAATCCTCAATATCCCAGTCAATCGAGTTCAGCTTCGGCTTCTGCTACAGCATCGGGTTCAGCATCAGCGTCCGCTGGAGCATCGAGTACAACTTACTCGCCATCACCGACGCCAATTCCCTCGAGCTATCCCTCGACAGCAGCAACACCGGCTTACAGTTATCCAACGCCGGAACCAACGCCTGTGTTGATTCCTGCACCTCGTCCTACCCCAACTCCTATACCTCAACCAACTTATCCAAGTCCTCAACCAACTTATCCAAGTCCTCAACCAACTTATCCAAGCCCACAACCATCCTATCCAAGTCCACAACCAACTTATCCAAGTCCACAACCAACTTATCCAAGTCCTCAACCAACTTATCCAAGTCCTCAACCAACTTATCCAAGTCCTCAACCAACTTATCCAAGTCCTCAACCAACTTATCCAAGTCCACAACCAACTTATCCAAGTCCACAACCAACTTATCCAAGTCCTCAACCAACTTATCCAAGTCCACAACCAACTTATCCAAGTCCACAACCAACTTATCCAAGTCCACAACCAACTTATCCAAGTCCACAACCAACTTATCCAAGTCCACAACCAACTTATCCAAGTCCACAACCAACTTATCCAAGTCCACAACCAACTTATCCAAGTCCACAACCTCCAGCGCCACGACCTCAGCCAAGCTACAATTATCCAAGTCCAACTCCAGGTTAGTGCTGATCGTCGATTTTGTATGTGGGTAATTATGGTGAAAATATTTTTCAGAAAGCTCTAAGCCATAACTCACTCATTTTTGTTTGAAAATTTTACAAAAATTTACGATAATGAGAAACTAATGATACTCATCGAAAACAAATGATGGCCCATATTTTCTTCATAGATTCATAGAAATACTCTGATTTTAACACTCTTCAGAATTATTTCGACATTTTTCATCTTTTAACAATAACTTTTTTTTTTAACTTTCGATTTCTCAGTCAGTTCGATGTTTAATAGAGTACGACTTATAGGAAACAAAAAAATTCGATGTTTTACGCAATGAGACTTACTTCAGAAATTGTTCGAAAAAAAAAAATACATAAGTGGGTAGTTATCTTAACATCTTCCATATTTGAACCACAAAAATTACGAAGCCACAGGAATTTCGCAAAATTCAATAAAAAATATTTTTCAAGAAAGGCCTCTCACAAAGAGGTGGTGTCAAAAGTAAAAACGATTTTTAGTTAAAAAAAAACCACCTCTTTTTTAATCCAGGACCGCCGCCGCGACCAAGACCACCACCTCCACCGCCGCGACCACGACCGCAGCCACCGCAAAGCAGAAGATATTTACCACCACAAAACAGAATGTATCTTCCGCCGGTTGGGTAATAAAAATTAGCGACACGCGGTCTCACTAAATTAAATGACCGGAAACGTCACGTAGGCATCGCGGTAATCGGCAGCATATTTCATCATTACAGAGAACTAGTGCTTCCAAAAAAAAAAAAAAAAAAAACATTCACGTTTTTTAATTTCTTGAACGACGTATTTCGCTGTCAGGAAAAAAAAATGACAACAAAATGACCGAGAAAAAAAAGATCGTAATTTTGCATTGAAAAAAATAAAATAAAACAACGTCAAATGACCGTCGCAAAAAGTAAATTACCGTCATCTCGCAAAATGATCAAGAAAAGATCGTAAAATGAAATGGTAATTTAACATCGACAGCTATATTAAAATAAAATACTTCGTTAATAAGCTTCGCCATAAATCGAAAAAATACAGAGAAACTGCTTTGTAAAAAAAAATCGAACTTGTACAGCTAAAAAAATCGTTTCTCTCAGATATTTGAGAGGCGACGAGACACTATTTATTTTTTTATGCACGTTATAAGATAATAAAAAGCCAATTTTAAGCCACTCGCATTTAAGTCAACAGTATCATTATTATTATTTTTTTTTAATTATCATTTTATTTATTACTTTTTTACATACACTCTCGACGATTTATATATATATATATATACATATATATATTGTATTGAACTAACGTGACTACAATCTGTATCACAGCAGGTTTTTTTCAGGTAGACATTCCCAATGTCAGTCTCGATAGCTTAAACATTACTGTACAATAATAATAATAATAATATATTCACTTTTTTTTTTTACGTGCACTAAACGATAAATCTAAACGCGCGAATTAATCTAAATAAAAAATAAACGCACTTCCCGGCGAATTTATGAATAGTCCACGTACTCAATTTTACGCTCGGGAATAATCTGGTAAAATATTATTATTAGCTAATACACGAGTGTTAGGGGCATGTTTTTTTTTTTCTACGATTTATAAGTGCGCGTGAAACAGTGTCTTTAACATAAAACGATATGTTAAACATGAATCACAATTCAGTAATAAACAGCGCTATTTTTTTTTTTTAGTATGCAACCGTATTCCACAGTGTTAGCTTTTTTACATCTAACAGGGACAGGTTTTAACGTACAAGAGTCGTTTTTTCTTTTTTCTTTTTTGTCAATGAAAAATCACGCGATTTTCCCGAAAACTGGAATAAACGAAATCGTTTTTTTTTTTTCTTTCTTTTGCTCTGGAAATATATCGCGGGCCAAGTAAATATATTTCCTGGCATTTCTTTTCAAATTCTGTGGTGATGGCGAAATATCTGCAGGAATTTGGAAAAAAATTGGCAAGCACACGACGGGGCCAATTGTGTGCTTGTTGCGCGGAGCAAAAAAAAAAAAAATTCAAAGAAAACTCGGAAGTTTCCAGTTTCACTTGGTACAATCGTCGCGAACTTAACGATTTGTTTTTGTCTTTCTCGTTTCTATACAAAAATTAATTTTTTCCCTGATCTCGAGCGAATATCACAATTTTTACCGCAGTTTCGAAAAACGACCTTAAATATAAACTTTGTAAAATTATTAAATAACGTGTATTTACAACAACGAAGAGACCCAAGATCGTGTCGAGTTTAACGCGCGAGTAAACAATTATTTTTTTTTCCATAATAAATCGTATAAATAAAAAGAAATGTCAATAACGTCGAAATACGATTGATTGAAACTCGAAACGATCTGAGATCCATTTTATGTCGTCCCGTGGTTTTTTTGCTCTTCATTCTTCTCCGCTCTCCGTCAGTTTGTCGAGACAATCGTAGGACTTTGACTGGCCAAGAAACCTGCAATACCAGAAAAAAATATTTTCATTAATTTGTTGTTTGAATTTTTTTTTAAGTTAAATAAAACTATTCGAGCTGTTATTTTTAAAAATTGTGTTGGAGTACGAAATATTTTTATTCACAAAATGATTAGCAAAATAAGCAAAATTATGGTTATCGTTGCAAAATTTAAAAATGAATTTAAATTTTTTTTATAGCAAATTGTGTAAATAATTCAAAAAAATATTAGCGACAAAAATAGGCGATGAAAAAAAGAAGAAAAAAAACTATAAATATTGTTAATAAAAGCCAAAGCATTAAAACTAACCCAACGCGTTATTTTGCGTGAATTAATTATAGTTTGTTTAGCGACCGTCTGTGCGTTGGATCTCGTCGTCCGACATGAAGAATCAATTTTCCGGGTTTAGCGGCTTTGAAGTATTGCAAAGCTTTCGCATGTGTAACGCCATCGAGGGTTTGTCCATTGATAGCCAAAATTTCGTCACCAGCGCGTAGAGTTCCTTCATCAGCAGCTTGTCCACCGTCCATAACATCCTTGACAAAGATGCCCATACTTCCTTTAATGCTATCAGATCCGCCAACGATAGAAAAGCCCAATTTCTTCGTAGCTCCTTTTTCAAGATTAACCGTCAACAAATCCATGGAAAGACTGGTGGCTCTTTTTGTTCTTGCGGCAGGCATTGAATTTCTCTTTCTCATTACTTGAAATTTTCTCATTCCGGTAATTTTCGTTTTTCCGTCATTTTCATGTTCGGCAATATTCATCGCATGCATCGAAACGCTTTTGCCGTCTTTCGTAAGTGCACCGACAATACGACAATTTTTTGTCTCTTCGTTATCGACATTTTGGCAAGTATTATCGACATTTACTACATTCTGATTTGTCGAATTTTCACGAAGCGTCCAAACTGCAGTGTCGCTCTTAGTTCTTGTCATTGGTTCGCCCCACGTATCGCCGAGTTCACCGTCAAAATTAAATGTCGGTTCTCGCGCTATTTGCAATTCAACATTGCCAACACAATTTTTCAATGCATTTCTCGCTTCGTTGATCGACATTCCGCGTAATCGTCTACCGGAAACACGTACAACTTCATCGCCAACGCGAATTTGCTTTGATTTCGCGGCTTCGCCGTCGAGCTTTGAGACAACGTAAAAAGGCCTAACGGCTTCACGTTTTTCCACGGATATTCCGAGATTACCGGCTTTTTCGACGAATAATTTTGTTGTCTTTAATTCACGGCGAATCAGTGTTTTACTGGCTGATGCTGATGCAGAAGGAGGAGGTGGGGGCGGCGGTGGTGCAACTGGCGTTGCGAAAACTGGCCTCTTTATCGGATGTATCCTGTCCTTTTCCTCACTCTCCAAATTCGAACGCGATCTTTTTGGACTGTAATACTGAACGTAATTGAATGGTAATGGTGAACGTATTTTTGTCGCTGGAGGACTGTCTTTGCTTGGCGAAGCTGCGTTTTCAAGAAGATTCAAAACACTCGCGTTCGAGGCTTTACGGCCTTTTATCGCTACTTGTGTTTTACGATCTTTTTGCAAATTTTGCAATCGCACACGCTGAAGCGAGATTGTGTCTTCGTTTTTTATGTTTGTACGTTTTATCGGAGTTCTTTGAAGTTCACTTTTAGCGATTAAATTTTCGCTTATTACCGTACTCGTGGAGATACACTTTTTTGGTTGACAATTTGCCGTTTCGCTGTTTCGCGGTGGAAAACAAGCGGTGAATTGGTAATCCGGATAATCGGCAAATGTATCCTCGTCGCAGCTATCGGTATCGTCGTCGTCGTCTGACATTAACGTCGTTTCTGTTCGCACGGATTCGTCAAAAGTACTATTTGCACAATCGCCGTTTATACTTTCGTTGCATTGCTCCGTGATTGTTGTTTCGACTGTTGTCGTGTTGTTTTTCTTTGGAGTACTCACTGGCAATGATAAATCTATGCCTTGATAGTCGTCGGAAGTTATTGAAAAACTGCGCCTTTTTAACATCGAAGGAATTGCCTTTTCGCTATCCGGCGAATCGGCACCGGCTCTTGTGCTGTCAGAATCGTAACCACTCTCGTCACAACCGAGACGCAAAGTGCACAATAAATCCTCCAAGCCAGAACCAATGAAAGATCTTCGCTGCTCGCTTCTGTAAAAAAAAAAACGTGAGAAATTGCGTTAAATTTTTATTTCATTATTTTATTGCCAACTTTCTTTGCTTTTTAATTTTTTTTCAATTGTTTATCGATTTTTAACAGCTACGTAAAGTTAAACTCTGTGAAATTCTTGATTTTCTATTGAAGAGAATGTAAGGTGCAAATAAAATTGTGTTAATTCGAAAAATAAGGAAATTCCATTTAATGTCAATTTTTTGGACTGTCAAATTTCGTCAATTTATATTAAACATTAATTGTGAGAATTATAAATTAATGTTTCTTGTAACTTGCGGATTTTTATTCTCAAATTTGAGAATTAAGAAATAGGTTTTACAAAATTTAACTAGTTAAACTAGTTTTGACCATTTTTTTTTTGTAAAAGCGATAAAAAAATTGTACAAAAATAACAAAAATATATATTGACAAACGAAAATTACTTTTAAAATAAGAAAACGAATCTGTAGAAACTGGAGTGGCTTTAAAAAATCGTTGTTTTTTTTTATTTATTTTTTTAAATTTTATTTCAATGCGATCACTCAAATGTGAGAAAAAAAAGTTGCAAAATAGAATCTTGTCTCTTGCCTTTTTATTTCTTCATTTTTTCTACATTTTTTCTAAGCCAATTTTATCAAAATTGTCTCGAAATTTTGCACAAAAACAAAGCTTCCACTATGAGGAAGCAAAAGCAGCAAAAAAAGCGACAATTAAAATTAAAGTATCAAATGTGCTAACCTCTCGCTATCAGCGCTGTTGGTTCTAACGCTGAATAAATTTCTCTTGACGTTTGATTTATTGGCCTCGTGAATCTGCGTTGAAACGTCATTTTTGTTGTGTTCAACGCTACCGGCGTTTCTCTCTTCCTCCGTGATATTGACGTTGTTCTGAAGAACATTTTGTACCTTGTCCAAGGTATCGCGAGCAAAAGACATGCCCTCTTGAGTCTTGAGAATCTCCTGATTCTTCAGTATATAATCGAAAACACGCTGTTGCTCCTGAAAGCTCTGAATGCTCTGACTGAGCTGTTTCTTCTTCTCGTGAAGGCTCTCGTTGCGGCATTCACCAGCGGACAGTCTAAATTGTGCGACGTTTCTCAGTGCTCCCTCGCTCACCGCTTTGTCCATCGTGTAATGACTCAACATCGTAACATCGTCCTCCTCCTCCTCGATCGTTACACTTCTCGTGGAACTATCGCCGTTTATATTGTTACTGCTGCCGCGATCGCTCGCTCTGAACAGATTTCGTAGAGATTCCACTCTCGATATTCGCTTTGGTTTTGTGATACTCGCGCCCGAAGAACCTTCGTTTCGACACTGGAAATAAAGATAAACAAATTTTTATATAATTAATTTATAAGGCAAGGATAAAGAAACAAAAATGTTTTATTGATTTTCGAAATTATTGCTGTCGAAAATAAATTTGGAATAAATTATAGAGAAACAGAAAAAAAAAATTAGTTTCTACGCAAAGATAAGCTTTTGTCTTGAATAAAATTATTTTTCATATGAAGAATATAAAAAATAAGATTCAATTTTTCTTTTTTTAATTCTCACCTTATCTTTCTCTTCGTTGGTGTCGCAAATAGTTTTTCTGTTAGGACTCCATCGACGTCTTCTTCCGGATACTGAGAGCAATTCAGAGCTATCTGATCTCTTGAGTTGATCCCACCTTCTTCCAACCTTTCGTCCCCATGTCGAAATACCTACAAAATAAATAAATAAATTAATAACAAAATTTATAATAAACAAATAAATCACTATCAAAGTTTCCTTCAATTAATTTCATAATTTCAAATGACAACTTTCTCCACTCTTCTATTTTGCATTCCTCTGCAATCTTAATCGCCAATAATAACATAACAAAGAAATAAAAAATAAATTTATACAAAGAAAACAAATTACAAAGAAATGAAATGATTCTCTCGTTAAATCTGAATAAATCATTATCCGTTTCTTTTCAGCAATGTAATCATTTTTCCGAGATATCAATTCTTTTAATTAATGACTGTACTCATTAACGAGTTATCCTGCATGACACGCTGTTATCATCCGTGACAAATCGTCGGGTAATAGTGGCCGGCGCCAGTTCGTATCGGCCAGCTTAGCGTGTCATTTCCTTTCGCAAAACTCTCTCTCACACACAAACACAATATGTTTAGCTCTCACGATAGGAAAAATTCAACGAGCGAACAACAGACAAGTGCTTCTTAGCACGTGGTCGTGTATTATCAGTTTTTTACGAAGGTTTTGCCTTGAGATATTACCTTTACGTGCAGAAAAGGAGGATGACTGTGCCGACATTGGATTATCGGTTGCACTTTCAGCGTCTCTGCTCGTCTTGGGTGTACAATGAGCTTCTTCCACTTTTATCGATGCATCGTTAATTGCCTCAGCGTTACCCTCAGCGAAAGTACGCGATGATGCAGCCTCGTCCTGTGGAATCGGCGTTGCCGACACCAACTGTGGGCTCGTGCTTGGTCTTTTGAACAAACGCATCTTTTGTCCTATCTGCAAATAAGATAATAGTAAAAAAAATTTGTTAATAAAATTGCAAATATATTTAAAAATCGATAAAATAATTGAATAAAAATGTGAAAAAATTATTAAAAAATGGATTAAAGTTTTTAAAAAATAAAGAATTACAAAATGACAAAAAATATTTTGCAAAATTTGAATTATTCACAACTTAATTATGAATTTTTTTTTTAACTAGAAATTTATTTTTTTAATTGTGTAAAAAATTCCAAACTACACATTTTGATGAATTTGGTACTTGAAAAAAAAAGTGTTAAATCAATAGAATGAGAAAGCAATTTCTCATTTTAATCTCGTAATAATAATAATAATATTTTTTTTTTTTTTTAATTATTATGAAATCCATAAAATAATTCAATAAAAATTAAAAGAATTATTTTAAACTCGACAAAATCGAAAATTATTGTATTCATGATAATTTCAGTAAAAATGCATTTTTGTGCAATTGGCATTTCACGATGCTTGCAAAGCAAAGCAAAAAAAAGAAAATTAAAATCGCTATTGCGTAAAAATTCTTCACTGGCCATCAGCGAGTATAATCAATCGTGTTGTTAAGTCAGAGGCGAGAATTGCGATAAATAAATCATAAAGAAGGGAGAGCGTAGGAACGCCAGCGTGAGATCGAGCTTCCTTGAGAAGGTTGAGGCCTGAGTGTAGAGTGTGGGTCTCCACTATCGATAGCTATAGTAGCTGTATATGAAGAAATTGATCAGTCCCTATAGGCGGAATAACTATCGCATATTTACACATTGCCAATAGAAGAGAACCCGAGAGATTACTTTCTAGGCATTCCATCGAATGTTTAGCAAGAAGCTTCCTACAGCATTCAACAAGGAGAGTCAAACTCTTTCAACAACTCGCACCGGACATGCCGGTTTTCATAGAGAAATTGTGCCGGACGCCAACTGGATCAGAATTTTAACGACATTTTATTATATGCAATTAATTCTACACTGTAATTGAGTTCTAAGGTAATTTCATATTTTTCTTCTTCTAAAAAATGTTTTAAATTATCGTTAATTAATTTTTTTTTTTTTTTCAATTAAATAATTTAAAAATAATTTTCAAAAAAATATTTCGTAAAATAAAAATACTATAAATTTTATAATAAAAATATTATAAAATTGATTTTTTTTTGTGAATCTCGAAATTGACAGCAAAATTTTTGTCAAATTAATATCGATTTTTAATAGATAAAAAACATAAATTAAAAAAAAAAATTGTACTTTGAAATATACAGAAAGTGAAATTGCGAGCAAGAGGAGCTGAGTGTACTATGTATATAATATATGTCCTCGGGGCTTAAGGTCCTGACACAAATTCGATCGTTTCACAGTCAAGAGAGAAGTTTCGTTTTCATTCTTTTTTTCTTTTCCTCAGCGATGCACAAGACTTTCGAGTGGCGAAAAAGAACGACGAAAAAAGAGATAAATAAGGGGGGAGAACGAGAGAGAGAGAGAGAGAAGAAAAATTTCTTTTCCCCGCACGATTGACCCCGATTTCAGTGAGGGTCTCTCTTTCGACGATAATTATTGCCTTCTATGACCGACTTCAACGTCTTATCAGCACAATCATAATAAATATAAAACAATGTCTCTTTAACCGTGACTAATAGATCCCGAATTAAATAGAAGACACATAGTATTTATTTTTTCTTCCAATCATTTTTTTTTTTATTAAAGTACCAATTAACAACAACAAAAATCATTTTTTATTTCCGGTTTTTTTAAAAATATTTTATTATATTTATTATTATTATTATAAATTGAATAAATAAAATTATTCATTGTTGCGTTTAAACCTAATTTTGCATTTTTTTAAATATAATTACGAAAGTAAGTTATTATTTATTATTTCAGTTTACTAAATAAAAAAAAATTATGAAATACAATAACAATAACAAAAATCATTTTTTATTTTCGATTTTTTTAAACACATTTTATTATATTTATTATTATTATTATTATTATTAATTGAATAAACAAAATTATTCATTATTGCGTTTAAACCTAATTTTGCATTTTTTTTGCATAATTACGAAAGTAAGTTATTATTTATTATTTCAGTTTACTAAATAAAAAAAAATTATGAAATACAATAACAGTAACAAAAAACATTTTATTATATTTATTATTATTGTTATAAATTGAATAAATAAAATTATTCATTTTTGCGTTTAAACATAATTTTGCATTTTTTAGCATAATTACGAAATTAATTTATTATTTATTATTTCGGTTTACTAAATAAAAAAAAAAATTATGAAATACAATAACAATAACAAAAATAATTTTTTATTTCCGATTTTTTTTTAAAACATTTTATTATATTTATTATTATTATTATTATTATTAATTGAATAAATAAAATTATGTTGCATTAAAACCTAATTTTGATTTTTTTTTCCATAATTACGAAATTAATTTATAATTTATTAATTCGGTTTACTAAATTAAAAAAAATTATGAAACACAATGTATTCTTCTTAAAGTAACTTTGATTTTTTTTTTAAAGCAGTTCTATGCTATTTTGGGTAAGCAGTCTAACAACAGGCGCAATAATTGAATATTGAATGTACATTCTTTGTTACGGTTCTCTTCAAGTGAAAAGCGCATTAAAGATGCTTGCAGCGAGCCAATCGTGTGAGTAAATGCGAGATATTTGAACGGTTTCTAGCCTCCGGGGTGATTGTCTGTAAGAATATATGCTTTGAACAGCCAAAGTCGGCACATATACGCGTAGCGAGAGGATAATTTTAGTTAAGTATGAGCTAGAAGAGCATGGAGTAACTGTAATGCACCTCGCATCACCTATGATCCTGCGAACCGTTACGCCGGAGTGGGTGAGAGGAGCTATCGGTTATGCGGCTGCAGCTGGAGTGTATATATACATAAACGATAGCTGGCTACAAGCATAACATATATATATATATATATATATATATGCACAGCTATCGACACAAATGTTGTGTAAATAGATAAATGCGTATCTCAGTTCCCTCTTTTACTGATCGAACGTATCGAGAGGGAGGAATCTATCGTTACCCTGCAACGGAAATAACGTCAACCGGAAACACCTTTTTTTCATTTTTTTTTTTTTTTACAATTTTCTTCAATTAAACACGATTTTTTTGTACCATTTTATTTATTTATTTGATTGATTTTGTAGTCATTTTTTTATAATGTTATCTAAATATTTTATGAATTTTATTATAATTTTTTTAATATAAAAAAAAAAATTGCTTTTTAGACTTTGTAATATTTCTTTTTTTATTTGATAATCATTTTTGATAATTTTATTCAATTGCTTTACTTTATAATAATTTTTATAATCGATTTCAAATGTATTTACAATTTTTATTACGATAAGAAATTGAGATCAAATTCAAATTGACATTCAACCACTAATGTCTTGTGTATTTAGTCGAATATAAAAAAAAATCTGCTAAGTATCGAAAGCGCCCCACGACGGAAATAACGTCAACCGGAAATACCATTTTTCAATTTTTTTTATAATTTTATTCAATTAAAGTTACGATTTAAACATCATTTTTTTAAATCATTTTATTAATTCGCTTGATTGCTTTTGTAATCATTTTTTTAATAATATTAACAAAATACTTTATGATTTTTATTATAATTTTTACAATTTAAAAGAAGATTGCTTTTTTAGATTTTGTAATCTTTTTTTTTTTATTTGATAATCATTTTTGATAATTCGATTAAAATGCTTTATTTTATAATAATTTTTCTAATCGATTTCATCTGTATCTACAATTTTTATTACGATAAGAAATTGAGACCAAATTCAAATCGACATTCAACCACTAATGTCTTATGTATTTAGTGGAATATAAAAAAAAAAAATCTGCCAAGTATCGAAAGCGCCCCACGACGGAAATAACGTCAACCGGAAGCCCGAGCTTCCGCTCGTCGCGACAGTAGCTCGCAGAGAGAAGCCGATTCCCGCGCTTTGCTGATGACTTTGTGTGCATCACCGCAGCTTCTATTCTCGGATGCAGCGCAACAGCGGCACGCGACGAAAACGAAAGAGAGTGAAGAGAGACGAAAAAAAGAAAGAAGATGGAAAAAAAAAAAATGTCTTCACTGAATAACCTTTTTCCATATGGATGGACGAGTGCTCGCCGGAAGTACGAGGGAAAGATTGCGCAGTTACAAAAACACAGAACTCAGCTGTGTGTCCCGATTCTGACTCTCTTAATGGCTTTCAAACTGACTCGAGTCTGCTGGGGGACAAAAAATTATTTATTTATAGAACAGATGTCAGCTATTCGTATAAAAGTGACTAAAAGTCATAATTTTAATATTGATAATTTAAAAAAAAGGGTCTCATCTAATTTATATAATGCAACTTTAAATCATTTTATTTTCTTTAATTTTAGGTATATAAAAAATATTTTTTGTAATTAAATAAAATCAAGATAAATAATTTTTTTGTAATTGAATAAAATCAAGATAAATATTTTTTTTGTCATGTAATAAAATTTTCTCTTCAATTACAAAAAAAAATGATTTATTTATCGAAGAGATTTCAACTATTCGTATAAAAGTGACTAAAAGATATAATTTTAATATTGATAATTAAAAAAAAAAGGCTCTCAAAAAATGTATAAACTCAAATGCAACTTTAAATCATTTATATTTGTTTAATTTTAAGTATATAAAAAATGCTTTTCGCAATTAAATAAAATTAAAAAAATTTTTTTGTCATGGAATAAAATGTTCTCTTCAATTTAATCACGAAATTACCACGAATTTTAAGAAATAAATTATTTATTTCAAATTAACAAATTTGTACGAAATTTTTAGTCATTTTTTCAAATTGAGTTATCAATTTTTCGTACAAATTTTTTTTTAACTCAAGTTCAAAGTTAAGTTTAAAAAAATCTAAATCTTGGATTCGTTGATTAAAATTGCTTAGGGTTGAATTAAAAAAAATGCAAGTTTGAACGTAAATTCACAGAATTAATTAATTTTTAAAAATGAATTTTTAACATTTTCTATTTAATAATAATTTTTAATGATGAACGTGGCTATTCGTCGGACGTGATTTTCACGCTCTTTGCCGCTTCTCCGTCAGTTTGTTCCGTTGCTTTTCGCCTCTGCTGCTTCTGCTGCTGCTGCAGGGCAGCTACATTTCGCCGGGTAAAAAAGAGTATGCAGCGAGCAATGCAGTGCAGTGGCTGGGTATGCACTTCGGGGCCGTAGGTGGTGTAAGTGATATGCACTTATACGGCTTGGGGTCGGGATAACACGTGGGCAGTGGAGTTAGCCAGTAAAGCGAGAGCCAGTCCGGGGCTACTCTCGCGAAACTTTTATCCCGGTTAGCTTCGCCCCGGTTCAGACTCACCGCACCCAGCTCTATCTCCCTCAGCACTGCAGTCTCTCACTTATTTCCAGACCAGATCGAAGCACTGTGTCTATCTACCGGGTGGCTCGATATATAAAGCTATTTTCATGGTGCTCTAAATATAGCAACAAATTTTTATTCAAATCATTTTTTTTATTTAAAAAATTAATTTTTTACATTAACAAAAAAATGTTACAAATAAGAAATTAATTTTTTAAAATTAAAGATGACCAATCATTTAAATGTCAGATTCTCTAAAAATATGCGAATCCATAAATAATTATAGAGGTGTTATTTTGATTTTTTATTTAATTTTAATTCATGTTAATATTTGTTTTAAAAATTGCAAAATGTTATGATTTTCTGGGCTTTTTAAAATTAAATCACAGGATAAATTTTACATTACAAAATTATAAATAAAAATGACTTTAATATAAATATGCAAATAATTTTCATAATCCATAATCCATATCCAATTTCCATAATGTTTAATTATTTAAAAAAAAAGTACTGTTATTATAATTAACCTTGATAATGTCAATATGTGAGTTAAAATATTTTCTATACAATCACAACAAAAATTCATAATTTTTTGCGATTACATGGAAAAGAAAATATTTGTTAAACTATTGACAAAAAAATGGTAATAGTACAAATTTTTTAAAGGATTTTCTGTGTGTGCTTTTTTTTTTTACTGAAACCACAGAATGAATTTTGATGAAATATTTTAAATCTACCAAATCCTGATAAAAATTCACAAATAATTTTCATACACTTTAAACTTCTCAACAAATTCTACTAAAAAAAATTATAATAAAATGATGAATCTTCATAATCTATAAAAAATATTTTCTATGCAATTAGGAATAAAAAGCAATATAATTTGTTATGATTATATAAAAAAAAGAAAATATTTTTTAAATTACTGGAAAAAGACTGATAATTGTAAATTGAAAAAAAAAAAAAATATTAGAATCACAGGATGGATTGTAAAGCTAGAAAAACCGTGCATACTTAAAAGTCGGGGCTCGGAGAAGAAAATAGAAAAATAAAATACGGTGGAAAGAGATAGCCGGTTGGACGGTAGCTGGGCCGAGATAAAGATATATGTATAGCAGTAGCCAGACATGGCGTTCTGGATCGAGTCTCGAGCGCGATCACGAAGGCCATTGGGCGACTTATCATTTTTTCTTTTTTTTTTTTTCTACTGCTGGTTCTTCCCTATCGAACGAAGAAGGAAGTTGTGTGTGTGTGTGTGTGCTGGAACGATCTCAGATCGCCCCCGGGGCGAGCGAATCGATCGGGCTTCTGCACTCAGTACAGTTTCACAAACATATGATATATATCCAGTGAAACGTGCGCCAAAGGAAGCCTCTAACGAGTTTTGCACTTCCTGAAACTCCTTGGCATTCAATTCATTTTTTTTTTTTAATAAAATCTCGCCGGGTCTCATATTTTATAATGAAAAAAAAAAATACTTTGATAAATATATAATTAAATCAATAGAGATTAAATTTTTTTTTTTTTTGAGAAAAGAAAAAAAAATTATTTTAGTATATTTTTTGTGAAATCAGAAATTTTTCAAATACTTTGTGTTAAATAAAAAAAAATTATCGATGCGTTTACTTTTTTTTATTTACTATTAAAATGGTAACTAATTGCAATTTCATAAAAGTAGATTTAATTGACATAAAATCTTTTATTATTAACATTATTTTCTACTGAAAATTCTGGCATTTACCAAAATGTAGGTCGTAACATTTTTTTCTTTTTCGTTCTTTTTTCATTTCTGTGATCCAGTCTTTCTTTATCTCAAGATCCACCATATAAGTATGTGAATCCGTAATCGAATTTCCGATGCGAGACGAGTTGAATAAACACGTAATCCCCAGCGCGTGTACGCTCGCTTTACGCGTTTTATTTTTATTTATTTATTTTTTTTTTTCACGCCCATGTAATTCCTTCGACAAAGTGTAAAAAAAAATACTACTTCTTGTGGTGAATTATTCTGGTGCAATTAGCAACATAGTATGCAATGGGAACGTCGAAGGATTTATTTAAACCTTGAGAGCTATATGTTATACGTATTTTGACGTAACACGAGAGAAAGAAAGAGAGAGAGAGAGAGAGAAAGAGATCAGATCCGGAGGATGTACGCTCTAAAGCCTGAAATCGCATGCCCCGATTAGCAGATTCTCGAAAAGAGCGTCGAATTACGATACAACGCTTCTCATAATGCAGACACAGTGTGTGTGTGTGTATTTTATAAGGCATCCTCGCTCGTAATTCGCGCCAGCGATTATAAATGCTGAAGCAAGCGGTTCCTGCACTCATTGTCGTCTTTACTACGTAATCAAAATCAATTCCAACGGAGAAATTATATTCTTTTGTATTTGCTACATTTATTTTTATTTATTTTTATTTATTTTTATTTATTTTTATTTATTTTTATTTATTTTTATTTATTTTTATTTATTTTTATTTATTTTTATTTATTTTTATTTATTTTTATTTATTCTTATTTATTTTTATTTATTTTTATGTATTTTTATGTATTTTTATTTATTTTTATTTTATTTTTATTTATTCTTATTTATTTATTGCAAATTATACATTTTATTGAATTGACAATTAATTTTTATTTTGAAAAATATTTGCTTCATTTTGTTTTATTGAATTTACTGAAGATTTATTTATTTTTTAAATGTTTTTATTTATTCAACAACAACAAAAACGCACATAATTGCCCAATAATAATACTTTCCGTTGAAGTGACTAATCGCTGTGACGTCGCATTTTTTAAATGCTCTAAGCATTTAGCTTGTTATTAAAATAATGTCAGAGTACATGACTCATCGATGCCAACAACAATTTCGCCAAAGTCCGACGGTCAGGCGTTCGAAAAGAAAAAGAGAAATAAAAAAAAAAAAAACTCGTTGTAATAATGCACCAAGGTCTGTTTCTTATATGCAAGAGAACCTTTGAACACCAAGTCGTTGAGTATTTCAGAGCATTTTTTTTTTTTTCACAAGAGATACTGTAACAACTATACTGATAAAAATGCGAACGTTCGGCAGTTCCATATACGGCGATGCCGAAAAATCTTCAAGGCGGTTAAACGAGACGACATTGAAATGGAAAAAAAAAATCGATTCAAGTATTTTCATGCAATTATAATTATTAATAAACATAAATAAAAATGGTCACGATTTTTTTATCAATTATGAATAGTAGAATAATTTTTTTTATTTTATATTACAATATATTTAAAAATACTCAACTCTGGAAAATAGTGAAAATAACTCTTTTCGCATATTTCCAAGTTTTTCTAATTTTCTTCTACGAATGTAAATTTATATAAATTTACTGTTGCGATTTAATTTAATTACAAATTCGATTTAAAAAAAAATCGTAATTAACCAAAAATGCAACAATTATGAATAAAATAATAATAATTTATTTAAAATATTTCGTAGGCATAATAATTCATAGAAATGTAGTAAAAAAAGGTCTGAAAAATTTGAAATACTTTTTCATTGAAAGCAAAAAAAATTTCTTAAATTTTGGAAAATTTTATTAGGCGAACAAATGATTCCTTTGCAAATTACACCATAGCATATCTTTTTTTTCGTCTATTTCAGAGTTTCTCACGCTGTTTTGTCGTACTTCTTTTTTTTTGCTTCCTTTCATCAAACAATTCTTTGTGCGAAATTTCGCTAAGACACGATTTTTCGAAAATACCTTTAGTGGCTCTTTAGAAATATCGTCTGAAAAGACAAGTTTTTCCCGATCTAAGAACTCTAAGAGACGTCCCCTGGAGACTCGTAGTAATACTTTTCGAGACTTTTAGTACCGGCCTCGTTCGACCAAAAGTAAAGAAAAAAAAAAAAAAAAGATGAAGCGTGGGAGAGTCGACGGGCCGAAAAGTCCTGGGGAATATAATTCTGTAAAAGGTTTTTCGCTCGCCCTGTGGCCAAAACCACCGGGACAATCGACATCTGCCTCGAAGCGCTTATTCCTATGCGTGAACGAAGCCAGTGGTGTCCCTACGGCAGGTTCCCATGAGCCAGAGACGAAACAGGTATACCGGAGGTACCTCGCCCAGTGCCTACTAAGGAAGACCGGGGCTAGTTGAGTCACGATGCAACTGGAAACGCTATATATGTTTCTTTAAAGCACAAATATTATCTGAACTTGACACTGATATTTTCTAATCGTTTTAAATAAAAAAAATAAATAAATACATTAAATAAAAATAATAATAATAATAAAATTATCGTGATTTTTCATGGATTTCTCCGTATTTTCAAAATTTCATATTTCTCAATTTTCAAATACGCAAATAATTATGGCTTAAAATAAAAATGTATTTATGATTATTATTATTTTGAAGCACATTATTTCTTCTTCTAAAAACTTGTTGAACTTTCAAGATCGTTCGATTGCACGAGAAATGCTGCTTGCTTGTCCAAAAACAGGTAATTTTTCCATATTCGTGTAATTTTGTTTAATGATTTTTTTAATTAATTTACCTTCGAGTAAATGGAATTTAATGAAGACCATATTTTTCGTTATTCAAAAACGAAGAGATTGATAGGTATTAAAGTATATTTTATGTCAATTGAAAGGATTGCGAAATGAGGAAATCCAGGAAATAAATAAGCATGTTTTTTTTGTCCTCACTTTACGAGCGAAAAAAAAAATGCAAGTGACTCGATTGACCCCGGTCTCCTATATAGCTGCATATTAAAGGTATAGGACTGCCGGAGCGGTCGGCCCTTCGCAGTGTCAGGTGTGCTTAGGTAGCTCTCCCCCTCTTATCGCCGTCTCTTTTCCTCCCTTTCGCATTTTCGTCTACCTGCTGTCTCTTTTCACCCTTCAATATACATATATATATTCCATTCTTGCATCCCTTTCATATATTTTTTTTTTCACAACCCCCCAACTTTGTAATTAAATAGATTCCATCGAAAGGGTGACACGCAGAGACACTGTATGTACTCTCTGCACATTGTTCGCATTGCAGGTAAACAATTTCCCTTTTCTACTTCAGACCAACACGTACCTTTTGTAGTACAACATTGTCATTTTCGGTTTTATAAATTACGATTCCACGAATCATTTTTAATACCCTTTAACCACGCCTGTATTTTTTATTTTTTTTATGGTGACTACGATTACCCCAATCTGTCAACGAGCATATATATATATATATATATATACATAGTTATAAAAGGTATGAGGTTATAAAGTAATATAAAATTCTATGACGACCGTTGGGTGATCGATAATGCATCATTGATTCGATGAGTGTAAACATGACGCCCTTATCCCTTGTCATTTGTAAAGGGTTTAAAATACATTAACAAAAGGGTTGAAAGTGTTTTTAGAATTGCAGGACATGGGATTTCCTTCCCATGAAACAAAAAAAAACGTTGACTTGATAACAAAGTATTTTATTTATGTCCAATTGTTTATGAAATTATTTTTTAGTTTAATCGATACACATTTATCGAATTGTTTTACATGAGAAAATAAAATTTGGTGTATGAAATAATTTCAATTAGGGTCTTTTAAATAATTTAAATTTAAATAAAATTTAAATAAAATAAATTATTAAGTTGCTTTGCAACACAAAAAGACATCATTAATATTTTTATTTATTTCTATTTTATTTATTAAATACGTGACCATAAATATTAATATTGAATTGCAATTGAATTTAAATCATAGATAATAAATTGCATTTTGAATTAAAAAAATGACTGGAAATCATTGATATTTATTTTTGCTCTTGATTATAAATTTAATGTAAGGGAAAAAGTAGCATAGAAATATGATTCAGGAAAATAATTTGTCAATTATAGATTTTCTGTAGCAGCTAACAGGATACAACGGAAACCGTTATTCCATTAATAACGAAGTATACGAAGACTGTAGGATGATGCTCAATCATTGAGTAACTATGGGCGGTTTCGTAAGGGTTTCCAATAAGAAAAAAAAAAAAAAGAAAAGAAAAAAAAGGGCTGAACATATTTTGACGAAGGCACGATCTCGATTCATCGTTGGAAAGGTCGATCACCGCTACCTCTCGATAAATACCGCGGGAGATCAACGTACTCTCCTATTGCCGAGTGTACTGGCACGTTAATGTCGATAGTCAGGCGCTCTTCTTTATCAATACGGAAAAATTAAAATTAGTATATTACGATACGAGTGCGATAAAACTTTTTTTTTTAACGTGTTTGAGTTTCCAGTTGCAATCACACGAGTTGAGAAAAAGTTTCTCGCGCAGAGTTTCCTGTACAACTTATTTCACGAGTGCGAGAAGTGCGACTCGATCAGCGTGCGAGAAGTGAGCACTTATCGCACCGCGTGGCATAATAGTATATTACGATACGAGGGCGATCAAACTTTTTCTTGTCAACTGTGAGTTTGCAGTTGCAATCACACGAGTTGAGAAAAAGTTTCTCGCACGAATTTCGTTTACAACTTTATCGCACTAGTGCGAAAAGTGCCTACTTCTCACACGCTTCGCTTAGCGTGCGAAAAGTGCCTACTTCTCAAACACTTCGCTCAGAGTGCGAAAAGTGCCTACTTCTCACACGCTTCGCTCAGAGTGCGAAAAGTGCCTACTTCTCACACGCTTCGCTTAGCGTGCGAGAAGTAGGCACTTCTCGCACCGCGTGGCGTAAAATAAATTTTCTAGAAATAAACGAAAAATGAAAAAAAAAATTTTGGTAATTTCTAGAAGAAAAATAGTTTGAAAAATGTGAAAAAAAGTTTGAAAAATGTGAAAAATAGTTTGAAAAATGTACTTCATTATTTTTCGATTTTTTTTCTCGTGGCTAGTCACTGCGCTGCTGGCGTAAAGGGAACGTTAAGAAATCTAGTTAGAAGAAGGAGGAGAGTAAGAACGGACAGAGCGAAGAAATGACCGCAAGGAGAAAGGTGCCTGAAGGAAGAAAGTCGACGGGAGTAGGCTATTGTAACTGGCGAAGAGACGAAGAAGTTGCTGAGAGATTTGACCGAGCGAGAGAGAGAAGGACGAGAACGATGAAGAAGAGGGGAAAAAACGCTAGAGAGAGAGAGAGAGAGAGAGAGGCAAACTGTGAGACCGAACACGCGGTGCACGAGTTCGTTGCCCGATTGCCAGCCTCCGTCGCGAGAGTCCAGGCACAGTTCAACCACGCTTTTCTTCCTTTTTTCGCCGGCCGGCAAACGCTCACCAGTTCACCAACGTGTAAAACCTCACCACCACCTTTTCATGGCGAATGACGTCATTCCGAGCCATACGGATCGACAAATCGAGCAACGAGAGACGTTTAATTCTATCGCAATAATATTACACAAACGTATTTTATTCGTGTCTGTACGATAAAGTGATCGAAACATGAATATAATCGTCAAGTTAAAACCGGGCAATTATCTCTTCTCCTTAAACAATAAAATTCTATTTTTGGCCATTTTTAAATAGAACAGAAGAAAATTAAGTTAAACTGCAATTTTGGTATTAAAAAAAAAATAATTCTTTATAATTTATGCGTATTTTTCTATTAATTATTTTTTTTTTTCAATCATTAATCAAACTTTGTTTTCCAAATATTTCCGATTTTCTCGAATTCAAATCGACTCGAATTATGAATTAAATTAATTTGTAATTTATAATAAGACGAATAATATTTAATCTGCGATAAATATTTAAGCAATTCAATTTTCTTTTTAAATCCATACATTTATTTAAAATAACAAAAAATGTTCTGTGTTTATTATTTATAAATTTGTCATAAATAGATCAAACTCTTTTTTCATTAGGATGTAGACATTTTTTTTTTACAGAAACTTTATATTTTTAAATGATTATTTGGAGATCCTTCATTTTCATCTCTCGCTTTATTTATGCAGCAAGTTTTATTTATTTACTAAAATGTAAATAAATTAATTTGTAATTTAATAAGCAATTATATTTTTTTTTAAATCTATCAATTTATTTAAAATAATAAAAAAATGTTCTGTGTTCATTATTTATAAATTTATCTATAAACTGTAATTTAATTTTTTTAAATAGAATCCATTATTATATAAATAGGTCAAATTCTTTTTTCATTACAATGTAGACATTTTTTTTTTACAGAAAATTTATATTTTTAAATGATTATTCAAAGATCGTTTTTTTTAATATCCTTCTTTATTTATCTAGTAAATTTTATTTATTTATTTATTTACTAAAACGTATTCGAATCTCAGGTGGGCGACACTATTAAACTTGCGTCTGCACGAGTCTTAAGATATACGCCAGTCTTAATAACCGTATCTCGTTAACTGGCGGAGAAACTCGTTAGGGTTGCAAGCTAATCGCATAACGAGTGACGGTGAACTGAGCTTATGTGCCAAAAGAGGATAATAGGAATCTCCTGTGTGCTTCATTGACCGTGACAATCGCATTTACTTCTCTCTATATTAGTTAGTTAGTTCGGTAATCATAGTTAGCAAAGACTCATGTCGATTAATTAAACGCAACATATCTTGCCTATTTTGTACGTTGCTTTTCATGATCCTAATTACCGCAATTATTGTCCAGTAATTGTGTATTGAATTTTCTCATTACTGCAGAAATAAATCAACAGACTTCTCTTCTATAAAATTGCCATTTCAATTCATAATAAAAAAAAGAAAAAAAAAAAACAAAGCATCTTATTCAACAAAATAAAAGCAAATTTTAATAACACATTTTATTTTCGTTGTTACAACAAATAAAAATGTTATTTTTTATTTTTTTTAAGTAAGAAACCTTTTTTTTTGTTGTAAAAAAAAAATCAAAAATCGAATAAAAAATTTATTATATTTTTTATTTACTTAATGCAAGAAAAATTATTTTAAAAAAATATGAATTTTTGTTTGAAAAAATAAATATAATATTAATAAATGTATGAAATAAATATTATAATACTTTTTTAAAAAAACTTCTATATAAATTCTTTGTTTTAAACAACTTTATAGATTTGTACTGCATTTTAGCTATAATTCATAATAGTGAAGCATATGTTGTTTAGCCATAAAGCAATAAATCCCAAATGAAATACAACGACTAATCCGGAGATTTAGAGGACCTAAAAGTGAAAAGGAATGCGGGCTTATTACAAGGATCCTCTTCAGGAAAGTAAAATGAAAACTCTCAAAGTCGAATTGTTTAGGATTTATCGTCCACTCGAGAGATTTTCACCGTTAGGGAAATAGCAATGCCCAAATATTGTTTCAGCGAGTGTAAAACCGTTTTCGCCAGTTCAAGAAACCGGGTAATATGGTTTGTGTATTATAGTATGCATAGTATATAAGGGGCATTCCATGCCAAACCGACCCAACTAAAAGCCTCTTTTTTTTAACGGAAATTTGAAGAAATTTCAAAGGCCGAATATTTTTTTTCAAATTGTCCGAAATTTCGCAAAAGTTGCATTAAAAAAAAAAGAAATTGAAAAAATAAAACCAAAAAACATTTTTATGAAACACACATTTTGTTTAGAAAATTTATTAATTTGATCCAAAACTTTATCCCTAAAATTTGTAACGAATTTAATTTTAAAAAATCTGAAAAATGTTTTGGTTTGAAAGAAAAAAAAATAACTACGAGGATTTTAGCCAAGTCGAATTGACATGGAATGCCCCATAAATATATGAGCGTGTCACTTTTGGACAAACGCGTTTGTGCTTGTTGGTCGAAACGTGCAATAAAAGTATACTAAAAGGTATAAACGCGCATGAAACGAGAAAGAGAGAGAGAGAGAGAGAAAGAGGCGAACCCAAACGATAAACTCTAGCGAACGATGTCTTCGCAAGTATTATAATATTTATTTCCCGAATGAAAACCACGTGGCGATCGTACGAGAGAGAGATTTTCGTCGAGGACTCGAGACAAAGATGCTTGAGCTATCTGCCTTTGAGCATCCTTAACTTCCCGCAAGGAGAGCCTTTCGAACTCTGGCAACACTGTTAGTGAAAAGTGTCTTGTCGTCCTTTTCGGTCATGTGGTTGGTTGGTCGTTAATCGTCGCGACCGGAGGAAAAAGTAAACATCGCACAACAGGTCAAACGAATAAACAAAATATCATGTTTACTGTGGCAAGCAAACGAGAAAATGTAAATACGTAAAAATTGGATTCAGGCTTTAGGTGAAAATACTTTGTTTACCTTTTTTTTTTTTAAAGAGAAATTGTAATAATTTCGTATTTTTTTTTTTAGTTCAATATATCGTAAAAAAAATACATTGTAATATATTTTTTTTTATTTGAACTTGTCAGTTCAATTGAATAAATAATAATATATAAAAATAGGATGAACGTAATCGTAAAAAAAAAT
The DNA here is from genome assembly GCA_964016905.1 of Perithous albicinctus. NCBI lineage: Eukaryota > Metazoa > Arthropoda > Insecta > Hymenoptera > Ichneumonidae > Perithous > Perithous albicinctus. The sequence continues at coordinate 15,291,519 of OZ024696.1, read as the reverse complement.
TCAATTCTTCAATGAACTAGCGATTTATTATTAAATTTATTTTAAGTTAGTTTGGCTATTACATTTTTTTTCTCATACGAAAAAAAAATGAAAATTGCGAAGAAAAATTCTTTGTAACAGATTTTTATTTAAACTTTGATTATTATTCAGTTCTTTTAAGGACCATATTTTTTTTTTTTCAATACATTGTAGCAAGAGAATTTAAGTGCCTACATTTATCATATTATTTTTACATACAAAAAAATATAAAAAATATATTGTCACTTTTGCAGTTTCGTGAACTGACGTCCTCTTTTCTTTCTCTCGTATTTCCAAGTCAACGAGTCAAGTGGATCAGTGAAGAGAGCCTACACGAATAATAAAACGACAGTTTCATTCTCAAGCTGTTCAGCACACGACGTTGCTGAAGTTTTACAACATATTTTTCTGGGTCAGATATCTCAATTCGGTACAAAACTCTTGAATTCCTTAAATTATTGAAAACACATATTGAATTTAAAAATTTTAAATTCTCTTCTAAACAAGCTTTTTTTTGTTGTTGTTTTTCTCTGTCGAGTCTTTGCTTCGATAGGGCACAAAATAAGAAAAAAAAAAAGAAAGAAAGAAAGAAAGACCGGTTGTAACGTAGCACCGAGAGTTGGCTTGGCAACACGCGCAAGAAGTTTCTGTGGCAACGAGAGAATCGCCGTCACAGGGTGGTGAAATGTAAACTAGAATGTTGGGACAACAAAGATGAGCAAAGGCTTTTAATAATTTCGCAAACACCACCACCCCGAGGGGCTCTATTAAAATTATAAATGAAATTACAAGCAAAAATTTCCATTGCCTAGTAAAAACAGAAATAAAACCAAAATTAAAGTGTTAAATTTATTTTTATTATTAGAAGCGAAATCCTATTTAATTGCAATAATCAGAAATTTTTGCATTACAGAAAATAATTTTAAAAAATCCTAAACAAGGAAATCACAGAAATTTGTTGCTCATCGACTTAGTCCACTTTTTAAATAATTAAACGAATAATCCAAATTTATTTATTTATTCGTCCAAATGAATTATCGAGACTAAAAAGAAAATTAATATAAATAAAAATAAATAAAATTCATAGGCAAAAAAAAAATCATCACGTCGCAACTAATTGAGTATAAATTATTAAATAAATATATTTAAATAAATAATTGAAATTAAATATTTTCTTCAAATAAATGAAATTCATAGGGAAAAAAATGCACACTGCAACTTTTTGCCTATCGATTAGTTCACTTAATTTTCATGAATATACGAACAATCCTAATTTTTTTCATTTAATCGTCTAAATGAATAATTGAAACAAAATATTTCGTTCCGATAAATAAAATTCCTAGGCACAACAAAAAAAGCATCGCACTGTCACTAATTCAGTAATAAATATTGCACTTATTATTTATTAATTCCTACAAACGAAAGATTGAAATAAAATATACTTTATCATAAAATATCTTATCACTCACCTATGTGACTAGAATTATTGAACTGTAAAAACTCGGCGCATAATTGACGAGTCGATTCCAACGTGTCGTGATAAACTAAAAAAAAACTTGCACGTATATTTTTCTTATCTCGTGAGTCACTCTGTCCGGCTATTATTATTATTATTATTATTATTTTTTTTTTAAATATATTATTTTAAACGAGATAAGCACGATATCTTTTTTTTATTTCACTGTTTCAGCTCGTTTGAAAATTTGTTATCAAAGGCAAAAAAAAAAAGAAAAACAATAAAACAGAAATTATGTTCAAGCTGCGGCACTGTGTTTCTTGCGTCCGTTCACCGGCGTTTCTCATCCGATACTGAAGAGTGTTTCAGCGAGCGTAAGTTGCCAGGCTCCGCTCGCTACTTTGCTGCTTTGCTGCTTGCTGCTCAGGCTCAGCGTCTGTAGACTCGCTTAAGCGCTACTGATGCGCTCCGTTTCCATTCCACGATACGGCCGTGCGATGCACGTGCTATGATGGCGAGGGTTAGGGTAGGGGGGGGGGGGGGGGGGGGGGCTTAAATCGGCAGCACCGAGACGCCACCACTCTGACTACTGTGCGTACAACCCCTGGGTCAAATGTGAACGTACACTATTGCTTGCGGCTCTTCCGGATCAGTGGATCTTTCTAATAACCCTTTTCGTTTCTATTGTTGAGTTACTCATATTGCAGCACTAAACGGAGTAATGAGCGGTGAGGCACTCTGATTTAGTTTTAGATTTTTCGCTATCTTTTGTGAACATTTTTTTTTTTTTCGAGATTTTAATGGCAATTTAATAAAAACTTGATAATAATGCAACTTTTAGCAATCTTTAGCATTTTTTTTTAGTCATTTTTAGCAAGCTTTAGCATTTTTTAAAAATAATTTTTAACAAGCTTTAGCATTTTTTAAAGTAATTTTTAGTAAATTTTAGTAAATTTTAGTACATTTTAGTAAATTTTAGTAATTTTTTAGTAATTTTTAGTAACTTTTAGTAATTTTTAGTAATTTTTAAGTAATTTTTAGTATTTTTTTAAGTAATTTTTAGTAATTTTTAGTAATTTTTTAGTAATTTTTAGTCATTTTTAGTAATTTTTAGTAACTTTGAGCAATTTGTGATGATTTTTACCAAGCTTTAGCATTTTTTAGTAACTTTTTAGTAAGTTTTAGTAGCTTTTAGTAATTTTTAGTAACTTTTGGTAATGTTTACTAAATTTTTCGAAATTTTTAGAGATTTTTTAGAAGTTTTTAGAAATTTTTAGAGATTTTTAGAAGATTTTAGAATTTTTTAGAAATGTTTAGAGATTTTTAGAAGTTTTTAGACATTTTTAGAAGTTTTTAGACATTTTTAGAAGTTTTTAGAAATTTTTAGAGATTTTTAGAAGTTTTTAGAATTTTTTAGAAATGTTTAGACATTTTTAGAAGTTTTTAGAAAATTTTCGAGATTTTTAGAAGTTTTTAGAAATTTTTAGAGATTTTTAGAAGTTTTTAGAAATTTTTAGAGGTTTTTAGAAACTTTTAGTAATTTTTAGAAATTTTTAAAGTAATTTTTAGTAAAGTTTAGTCATTTTTAGTAAGTTTTAGCAATTTTGATCAATTTCTATCAATTTTGTGTGTGTGCTTGTGCGTGAATGTGTTGAGCACCCAACAAAGAGTTGACAATTCATAGAATTTTCAATTTTGTCTTTTTACAAGCTTCCTCTATGACAAAGTTGGTCAAGTGACTTTATAGAAGATTATTTGTATAGTAAAGTGGAGCGAGAAGCCAACGAACAAAAACTGTGATCGAGCGTTTCAACCAGCAGAGACGTAATCCGATTGCTCTCTGTGCCAAATAGAAATAGAAACGACGCAAGGATTTAATACGAATGCGACAAATAGAGCAGCATAGAAAAAAAAGCTGATGACAGAGAATCGTCTAATCGCGAATAATAATGTCTCAATATATTTTTTTTCCGTTTAACATACTTTAGCATATTCTATTATCTTAGTATTATAATATTGAATTTTTACTTTTTTAAAAATTCCCCTAAAAACAAAAGTCTGTAAACATAATAAATAATAATATATTTATGTATTTTATTATAAACAATAATAACGATCATTTTGAATATATTATTATTTATTACATTTAAAGGCTTTTGTTTTGATGTGAATTTGAAGAGAAAAAAAATAGAATTTACATTTTAAACTAAATTTAATTTTAGTTCAGTTTATTAAAAAAAAAAAAAAATTCAAACTAAATTTTGTTTACTATAAAATTACATTTTTTTCCCCTCAAGAAAAAAAAACCCTCATTCTCGATTCAGATTCAGATCAGCATCAGCTAGGAAAAAAAAAATTCACCAAAATTATAGCATCGCCTAATTAATGATTTCGTTTATCTCTTTATTTCCATCGAAGTTGAGTCAAGATTTTAATCATCTGCGTGGGTTTCACAGTGTAACAATATAAAAATTTAATCGACGTGTATAAATAGCTTGGAGAAATGACTTTGAATGAAAAATATTATACGATGACTAAATTAATCATTTGCCTTATCGTTCATTCTCGGTGAAATAGTTTAACAACTTTTCTTTTTTTTTTATCGTTTGCGTGGGTCCAAGGATAAAATCTCGGTTATGTTACGACTTTTGCGCTAATAAAAGAGAAGGAGAGCTTCACGCTCTCGCTAGAGGGAATCGAGGTTTCTTCTCTGGCTTCGCGAAGAGTTCGAACACTAAGAGCGAACTGAATTTAACTCTTCGAGCTAAGAGAAAGAAGAGACGTGCAAGAGAGAGAGAGAGAGAGAGACTGAGAGAATAAGAAACCATGAAGAGAGAAACAGGTTCTAGATTCATTCACATCTCTCTTCCCGTGCTTGGAGACCTTGGGCGCGAAACTCGCGAGTCTCGGCAAAAAGGGACTCTCGTCTGTGTGTAAAATTTCCTGACCAGTGCTGCTCGCGCTTTCAGCATGCAATTTTCTTTATGCAAGGCATTCTCTGTCAATTCATCTTTTTTTTCCTGTCTCTCACTACCTTTTTGTCATAATTTAATAAATTTGTTGATTACTCGAAAGTACTTCCTGATTTTTTTGTATTTTTTTTTTTTTCAAATTTTTGAAATGCAATTTAAAAAAAAACGCTGTGTTTTTTAAAATATATATTTCACGTCATTAATTTTTGTATAATGGTTTTGAAAAATAACCCTTCAATTTTATTTTTGCTTTGCTTCTTCGTAGAAGAAACTTTGTTTTCATAAACATTTTTTTATCGATTTTTATATCAGAATCCTTAGAACTGTAAAAATTAAAACAAATAAGAGCAATAATAAAAATTGTTTAGTTTCACAAAAGTACAAAGACAAGAAAAAAATATTGCAATATATAATAATTTGAATTGTGATTAATTTTTTTTTAAACAAATGTTTTACGTGCAATGTGAAGATTGTCAATTTCACGAATATTCCAATTTTACTGGCTTAACAAAAGAAAAAAAAATGTAAATGAGGAAATGACTCTTGTCAACTAAGTGCAATAATCAGATTTTATGATTTATTCAACAAAATTATTTTCAACAAAGTGCAGAAGTACGATTTAAAAAATGTCAAACTCTGTCTTTAATTTAATTCTTTGACACTACCGTCAAAGGATTTAAAAGATAACAACAACAAAAAAAAGGAAAAAAGAATAATCCACATTCAGATCTCAAGAATCTGTCAGATTAGCCAGGCGAAACGACTTCACACCATCATTAAAAAAAAGAAGAGAAACAAAATCTGGGACACGAAAAGGAATCTCTACAGTATTTCTTTTATATATCATTCGTTCTTCGAATAATAATCCGATTAACGTCGTGTCGACATTCGCGGAACGTACGATATTTTTAGTAGAGAATTTATAATTAAAAAAAGAAATTTTGCCCAAAAATTTATTTATTTATTTATTTATTTATTATTATTTAAAAATAGATTGAACAGCTGGCAAGAAAAATGTAAATAAAATCAAAGAGAATAAAAGAAAAATGTATCCAACGCTAATATTCAGGGATTTAAAAAAAAAAAAAAAAAAAAAAAATAATCTCGCCAGCGTAATATATTCTGGCATAAGCGCGGTTATCTTCAGGCACTAATCTGAAGCGAATGCGCGTGAGCTCGCGCCCGCGCAGCTTGAAACGCTTGCGCGCAGGGTGGATCGACGCTCGCGCTGCGCGTGGGCTTGCCCTGTCTCTCCTCTTTTCTCTCCGTGTCGTTCGCCTCTTCTGTCGTGTACAAGGAGACGAACATCGCGCTTATGAAACCCTCTCAAGACAGCCCACGCCTGTATATTACCTGGCGTCTTTGACATGCGTGTGTGGTCAGACATGATGAATTAAACTATTTGAGCCATTTTGACACACTCTCATCTTTCTTCATCGTGTATGCATTAGAATTTGTAAAGACTTTCGGTGCGATAAACAACTGTTAACAGTACAATGACACAAAATTTCGGAAATACGAAAATTAACATGTAATTGATTTTTTACTAAGTTTTCTCGTTAGTGACGAGACTTTTTTTTTACCTAATTTTTTTATGAAGAACAAACTTTTTTTTTTTTTATCAAATTTTCTCGTGTGTGGTAATAATTTCTTTACAAAGTCTGGTAGTTAGTGACAATTTTTTTTACTAGATTTTTTTGACTAAATTTACTTGTTAGTGACAAGGAAATTTGTTTAAAAATAATACATGACTCAAGAAATTCATATTGCTGCAGAATATTTTTAATAAAAATTTCTTGTAAGTGAGAATAATTTTTTTGATTACAAAATTCGCTTGTGATTTTTTTTTTTTACTAAATTTACTTGTAAGTGACAACGAATGACTCAATAAATTCATATTGCTGCAGAATATTTGTAATAAAAATTTCTTGTAAGTGAGAATAATTTTTTTTTATTACAAAATTTGCTTGTGACTATTTTTTTTTTTTTTTACTAAATGTACTTGTAAGTGATAAGGAAATTTGTTAAAACAAAATATATGACTCAATAAATTCATATTGCTGCAGAGTATTTGATATAAAATTTTTCTGTAAGTGAGAATAATTTTTTTTTCTTACAAAATCTGCATGTGACTATTTTTTTTACTAAATTTACTTGTAAGTGACAAGGAAATTTGTTTAAAAAAAAAATACATGACTCGTTAAACTTGACGTATATACATGACTCAGATTTTTTCACAAAGTCAGCTTGTTTCAGTATTTCCAGTATTTGTAAAATCAGTATTTTAAAATGATTTCGAACTCTATGAAATTTTTTTTTACAAATTATTTATTTATACATATATTACGACAATAAGTATACAAACTGGACCTACAATTTTCGCCATTTACTAAACTTTTAGTTCCACAAATTGTAGACATTTATGGACAAAACTTTTTCATTTATTTACACTTTTATATCTCCTCACATTATCGTACAATTTATTCATAATAATCATCTAAAAAAAATTGCACTAAAAACTAAACTTTCTTAAAGTCCTATTTTTTCACATATTTTTCTTCCCACCTATTGTTATGATTTTGACGTTGAAAATATTCGGTATTATTATTCGAAGGGTCCAACAGTTAATTTACACTGTTTAGCATTAAGATACTGACTCGTCTTTGCTCTCATTTATTTCGTGTGCTAACTATACATTCTATTTATATTACAGTGTGACTATACCTGCCCGACGATACTAATCTCTGCTCTCACGATTCAACTCCTCGACTTTTATCCATCGGTAAGCTTTGGAATATTTTATTTATAATATTATATATGCGGAAGTGTGAGTTTACATCGAATTGCTCTCAGGTAGCTTTTTATTATAATATTGCATCCATAATTTAGTGCCCAAGCAAGGGTGTCCTCTCTGTACTTTTCGTTTTCTCGTTATTCTCAGCCTCTGCTCAGCTCACGTTTCATTTGCTCGAAGGTCGTCCCGTCAACGAATATCACCATGAGAAAAATCCCTGGTAGGCATAATTTTCAAAAGTTTTTCCGCTACTTACGTTTATACGGGCGAGGTATTAAGCCGAAATGCTCAGTTCTCGTCACTGCATTCGACTGGGAAACCACGTCCATAAATAATGCATCGTTCCGCTTGGTGTATATATATATATATATATATGCATCCGCAGGGACTTTAAGAGAGAAATAGGGGAGGGGGTTTTAAGGTTGAGAAAGATGGAGATGAGAGAAAAGACACGAATAGAATGAGAAACAAAACGACGAGCTTCAATCTCGGTACCTGACTCTCGGCGCTCCTTCAAAGATTCTGCCGTTTATGGGGATATGGGGATACTATGTTGCATAGATATATATGCTTAGTACCGTAGCCTGTAGCTTTTGCAATTTTTATACACAATTATTGGCACGAAATGGGAAATTGTTGCATTTTCGAATTTTTTTTTTCAGTGTTTTTTTTTTGTTTTATGAATTTTTGTGGTAAATTTGAAAAGTACTTGAAAAGTTTCGTTAATTTTGCGAATTTTATTTTTTTGGCAAATTTGGAAGTGACTAAAAAATGTGTATGTCAGAAATTACAATAATATGCTTTGCAGATTTTTGTGGTAAATTGGAAAAGTGACTAAAAGATTTTGTTGATTTTGCGATTTTTTTTTTTTTTTGGTAAATTGGAAGTGACAACAAAATTCAGTGTTTTTTAAAAAATTTTTGGATTTTTGCGAATTTTATACCTTTTTTTTTGGGAAATTGGAAGGGATAAAAAATGTGTCCATTTATTTAAATTTAAAAAATATGTTTTGTTGATTTTTGTGGTAAATTTGAAAAGTAGAAAAAAAGATTTTGTTAATTTGGCGTGTTTTATACATTTTTTTTTAGTCAAATTGAAAGTGACATAATAAATTTGTTAATTATTACCAGAAATTAAAAAAAAAGTGTTGAGCTAACGAAATTGTTGAAAATGTGGTTTATAGATTTTTGTGATAAATTTGGAAAGTTAATGGAAGATTTTGCGAATTATATAATTTTCTTTGTTAAATTAGAAATGACAAAAAAATGTATTACTTTACCAACAAATTCTTTTAAAAGTGTTTTGTAAGTTTTTATGGTAAATTTGAACAAAAGTGAACTTTTTGTTTGTTTTTTTTTCTGCAAAGTATCCAACATTTTTATAAATTAAATTAAAATTATACTTTTTAAAAATGGCCAATAACTGTACCTCTTTCGAGGCTCTTAAAAAATCTACAATAATTGTCCATAACTTAAAAAACTATCACAAACTAAAAACCGAAAGTGAACTTTTTCTCTGCAATTTGTTTTTTTTTTCTTCAAATCACATACATAACATATTTCTTAATTAAAATAAAAATCATACTTTTACTTTTAAAAAATGGCCAATCACTGTATCTTTTTGAATGCATAAAAATAATAATTCTAAAATCAAGTAAAAACAAAAGTGAACTTTATCTTTCTGTTTTTTTCTGCAAATTGCAAACGCCACATTTTCATAAACTAAATTAAAATGACACTTTTTAAAAAATGGCCAATAACTGTACCTCTTTCGAGGCTCTTCAAAAATCTACAATAATTGGCCACAGCTCAAAAAACTATCACAAACTCAAAAACGAAACTGAACTTTTTTTCTCCAATTTCTTTTTTTTCTGCAAATTATAGACTCAACATTTTTATTAACAAAAAAAAATGGTACTTTTATTTAAAAAAAAATGGCCAATCACTGTATCTTTATGAAGACTCTACCTTATGCGCCAACTTTGTAGTTGGAACTTTACGGATTATCCTTCACGAGGATATATCTTGGGATTTCCGGCTTGGTTAGTTCAGTCTCATCTCCCGTGGCGAGGAGCCGGCGAAAACGCTTCTCCTCGAGTTCGCGCCATGAACAGAAAACGCGAGAGGAATCCTCTTGGCCTCTACCAGTATCAGCATGTATAACTATTAACTGCCTCGTGAAACGCCGGTGCCGTTCACGGCGCACTGCGCGTATATACCTTTCCAGACGCTGGGGCGGTGCGCGCTTATATACGCCCATAAAGTTCTGCAATTGTCTCTGGGCTCAATGCTATATGGCTTTAAAGTGTAGGGAATACGACTGGGGCCACTGGCAACAGAGTACATAAAAGTACTTTGTGGAAAGATTTTCCGCCCTTATACCGCTCGAGAGAACGATGGAAGAAAAAAAAATAATCCTTTATCACCGGGATTATAACTATCCGAATCAGCAGACAGAACAATGAGGGTTTTCTCCGTTCAAAATTTTTTTTTTATTATTGCAATGGGAAAAAGTAGTTTTAGTTTTGCGAAAAAGTAAAACTACTAATACGTAGGGATTTTTCTTGAATTTATTGCTGTGCAGTAGATGAAACAAAAAATTATCACCATTTTGCGAAATAACTTTTTTATCATTTTATAAATTGTTTTTAAAGCAACGAGTTCTTTGTGAATTTTTTTTTTTTTTTTTAGAGTCTCACTTTTGTGGAATTCATACAATTTATTGTATTGTTGTATAACCGACAGAATTTCTAATCGTCGAATATCGAAAATTAATTACTTATATTTTTTTAATCGTAAATATCATAAAATTTATTTTATTGTTGTAGGGACCAAAAAAAATACATAATTTCGAATTTTGCACACAAGAAAAAAATTTCGAATTTTGCACACAAAAAAAATACGAAATTTCGAATTCTGCACACAAAAAAATACAAAATTTCGAATTTTGCAAAAAAAAATAATCCATTTTTGCACTAAAAAAAAAAATACAAAATTTCGAATTTTGCAAAAAAAAAAAATCGAATTTTGCAGAAGAAAAGAATTCCATATTGCATTTAAATTGTTCGGATTTACAAAAAAAAAAAAATAGAAAAGAGTGCTTTTTGAAAAAAAAAAAATGTTAGAGTTCCACACTAAAAAGTGCAATAAAATTTATTATTGTACAATCAACAAAATATCGAATTTTCCGAAACATATATTTCATGTTTAAAAAAAAGTGTTTTTTTTTAAACATAATTTTCTTTTTATAATCATTGAGTAATATTTATTTACTGGCAATAATTTGGCAAATAAAGAGGCATAAGTCGGTGGAAGTAAAATTGTTGGTCCCACGCGAAATAATAAAATGTAATTAACGGGTTAAGAGCGAGTAGTTAAAATATATACGGTGAATTGCAGTGCAACCATACATGACTGAGCAACAACTGCACGTCCCATTCTTGTCGTATACACTTATAAATTATGGCTATAGGAACCTACGTGTGTATGTATATATAGCTATTCGTAGGTCGAGTGGGAGCAGGTGAGAAGCAGTCATTAACGCGCAACTGTGCTCGCCTCATAACCACTATACAATAACATAATACACCTAAAATGCACGAGACAGCTCGTCCTGTTCATCGGACACCCTCGTTGGACACCTTTTCCCTGCTACTGTCTTCACTAAATTATTTATATCCAATGAACAATGTTTTTTTTTGTTGTTGTCAGAAATGTTAACATTTTTTTAAATCCGAGTACCAGCTTTCGAAGATTTTCTTGATCTATAAGAATTTTTTTAAAATTTCATTTCAAAAGTAATTTTTCAAAAATTGTAAATTTTGGAAAATTTACAAATATTTTTTAATATAATTCAGAAGTCACAAAAGAAATGTATTAAATTCACAAGATTTTATTTGTTAAATTAGAAGTGAAGAAAAATTGTAAAAAAAATTAAATCAAAACTCGATAATATTTGTTACATAAAAAAAACTACAGGAAAATAAATAGTAAGAGGGAAATAATAATTTTTTAAATGTATATATATATATATATATATTAAAAAATACACTTCTTTTTTGTGTCTAATTAAAAAAGAAAAAGGGCAGAGCAAAAATTGCAAAAAAAAATAAAATCAAAACTCGCTAGCATTTGTTACATAAAAAAAACTACAGAAAAAAAATAGTAAGAGGGAGATAATAATTTTTTAAATGTATATATATAATGGAAAATACACTTCTTTTTTTTTTTATAAAATAACAAGATTCGAAATTAAGAAAAAAATGTGTCTAATTAAAAAAAAAGAGGACAGAGAAAAAATTGGCCTTTTTCTCATCAAAGGGATGATTTTCACTTTAGACTTTAGTATATATATATATATCTATATTTATGTACATAATCACCTGCGTCCACCGACGTGTGTCGAGAATTCATGGTTTCGACAACGGTCATAGCCCCAAAGAAGTTGGGCGGCTGATGAGTCCAAATGTGCAACGTACGATCCGCGGTTCACCATCAGGAATATGACTCAGTCTGCGGGATGCGCCTCGTGTGGAATTTACATCTGCATGTATAGTACCTAAAATGTCTATATACATTTATATATATTTTTTTCCATTTTTAATGGCTTTTTTTAAAATAGATCTTTATAAATTCAAAAAAAAATCTTAAGCTATTTAAAAAAAAAGCCAAAAATAAATATTATTTTAATTGGTCATATACAAACATTTTTTGTATTATTAAATATATATTTAATAATATTTTGTTAAAATAATTTAAAATATTAAAAATATTATTCAAATATTTTTTTGAAACATTATTAAATACATATATATATCTATATATATATATATTTAATAATTTATAATTTTTAAAATTAAAATAATATGTATTTTTAGAATTATAACTAAAATAAATGGTACATCTTTTGATTTGCCAAAAACAAATCAACGAAAAGGGCGAAATGTCCTCAAAACTACCGTTGCAAATATATACATAGGGATATATATATATCGATGAACCCTTGGTGAGCATACACACCGAATTTAACGGTCGAATTGGTAGACGACCACACGAGAGGCTGAAAAAACCACGTCCAATCCATTACCCACACTCATGTGCGGTTATTGCGGTCTTTATATGTTATAATGACGACGAATAAGGGAGAGATATAAAACTAAGAGGGCGAGAGAGAGAAAAAAAAAAAAAAAAAAAAAAAAAGAAATTATAACGCCCACGTGCGAGCCGGTTTCTTGTGGTATAATTGCCTATAGCGAACTTTATATGTCGATGGTTACGTTGGTGTAACGTTTGGCTCGTTGTGGCCAATTATCGAAGATCGAGAGACTCTTTTGATTGTCGCTTTATACGAGTTCGATGCTCGACCTTATACTGTGAATAAAATGCTTGCCTCGATGCTGCTGCTGCTGCTGCTGCTGCTGTTGCTCTGGCTATTGAAACCTCGGTAACGATATATTTCTCGTCTCAATCTCACCGGGACTCGCGATCTAATTTGGCGAACTCGTGTTGAGCAACTTTGCCAGTCACGAGAAGAGCTGACGATAGAAGTAACAGGGTCGTTTAGTATATTTATACACCCACAGAATGATTAAAAAAAAAATAAAAAAAAATCGGACAGTGATTTTGTAATTTCGTGTGTTAGAATAATAAATATATTTGATTGTCGAAAAATCGTTCGATAATATTTATTTAATGGAATTGAATATTTTTATTTAATACTTATTTTAATGATAGAATTAGTCGTGAATGAAATGCAATTTAATCGATAATTACATAAATGTGATTAGATCGACAAATAGCTTCGATTTTTGTGGGATTTTCAATTATTCGAAAAATTTTCATTTTCCTCTAACGCATTTTCCAAATCTCACTAAATAAAATGAAATTTTCTACAGACGAAAAATAATACTCTGCACTGCTGTGTACCAAATTTGCTGATTATCGGTTAAAGGATTTTCGAATTTTATTGTACTGTGAATTTTTTAAAAAAATTAACATTTTTCTCTAACTCAGATCAACAGACACTAAATCAATTGAAATGTGAAAAGAGAGCAATTTATGATATATAAACAGCATTTATTTATTTATTTATTTATTTATTTAAAACAAGCAAAGTATTTGAATGTTTACAAAGCTTCATCTATGAGAAAACCAAAATAGATAAAGTTACTTCCTCATTGAGATAGCTCTGTAAAAATTTAAAGGAAGCAATGTGCAAAGTTGTAATTTGCATCCTTTTGAATCTCAGTGCACTGTTGACTAGACTATATAGAATCGAAGTCGCCTTAAAGAGGACAAATGGTCGCGTCTTACTGACTGCGGTCTAGACAGCCGACGAAACTCTGGAAATAACGTCTATTTTTTGACGCTATAAGGACGAGAGTGAGAAAGATATACGTCTAACCATAACAAACAAAGCTGCGACAAAGAGCGGTCTGCACTTGCATGCACTCGACTATGCATTTCCATGCACTCAAGTGCATCAGAGAAACACGTAGTCGAGATAATCCTGTTGACTCCTCTTCGACTACGTTTAAGCTGTTGAACACATATATATATATACAGGGTGTATCTTAACTATTGGTTCAACTACGGACAATAAATAGGTTACATCATGCTGAATAAAAAAGAATTTGGGCGCAAATTCGAAAAATCAAAATTGCCGGAGATATCGGGGTTTCAATATCTCTGACAATTTTTATCTCGGCGAAACTCTCGGCGAGAATCTCGGCGAGATTCTTGAGAATTTATCCCAGTTAAAAAAAAAATAAAAAGTCTCGCCGAGAGTCTCGCCAGAGACTATAGACGCCGATACTTTCGGTGAGACTCTCGTTGAGACTCTCGGCGAGACTCTCGGCGGAATTCTTGAGAATTTATCCCAGTCTAAAAAAAAAAAGACTCGCCGAGAGTCTCGCAGAGACTCTCGCCGTGTCTATCGACGCCAATACTCTCGGCGAGACTCTTGGCGAGATTCTTGGGAATTTATCCCAATTTTAAACAAAAAATGTCCCGCCGAGAGTCTCGGAGAGACTCTCGCCGAGACTCTCGCCAATGCTCGTTGCAATATTGAAACCCCCGTATCTCCGCCAATTTTAATTTCTCGAATTTGCGCCCAAATTCTTTTTTACTCATCATGACGTGATCTATCTATTCTCCACGGTCCATCCAATAGCTAAGATCCAATAGTTGTGTATAGAAATAAACAATCTTGAAACTATTTTTTTTGGCACCTCGTAAGTTTAGCCGCAACGAAATTGTTGGATCTACAGGTATTATCCGACAAGAGAAGATATTATTTTTCTACAATTCATTCGAAATCTTCTCTTCAGGATCCTATCTAAACTTTCTCCCAAAGATCTATGCCGGCCCCTTTTTCGGCTGTCTCCTATATTGTCTTTTCGTTGCTGCGGCGAAGACCGGAACGGTACCGATTGTGTACTTTGCCGATTTTTCTTTCGTATACCTGTTCGCTCGTTTTCGGCTTGACCGATCTCTTGACCTTCGGTGGATCTTGAGCCGAAAATTAAATTTCTTCGCAGGCTATGAATTTTCTTAATTTTACGCTCTAACAAGGCTTTTGAGACGAGACTCTAACGACTTTAAGCAAAAATGCATTTTTTTTTTGCGAGTGGAAAAAAAAATCGTTTCGGTGTCTTCGTGCGATTGATTGTTCTCAACGATCTTCTGAATGTGTGAAAAAAAAAAATCCACAATAAATGTTAATGAATCATAGAAGAAACTTATTTATTAAAAAAAAAATTTACTATTTTTTTTATTTGCAATGATTTTTTGATAAAAAAAAGAAAACGATGGCCTCAATTAAATTCAAAATATACGTTTAGACATAATATTTTACAGGCAATAAATTTGTTATTTGACACACTATAGAAGGGCACTCCAGTTACCACTAATATCACTATAATTGAGTCTCGAGAAAAGTCGTAACGTTCCCAAGTTCGAAATAAACACATGACGTCGTAACGGTCTTGGCGAATTGCAACTGTATTAAAACTACAGTAAATATACTATAAAGATGTATTGTAGTCATTAGGGTGCTTTTTATTGTCAAGACACTGCGTTTGTAGTGAAAAAAAAAAAATTCACCCTGCGTCCCAATATAGTGTGAAGTTAGTCGAGCGTGTTTATTGCCGTTTCGTTCGATCGCGTGTGTCCACCAATGGGAACAAAAAGAAAAGAAAAGGGAGACAAGAAAGAAAAGGGTCTGTCCTTATTTCTTTCATTTCTACTCGGCACTCGAGGCAAACTTCACGCCGCGATCATACACACGTACCAATTTGTCGAATATAATTTCACGGACCAGCGAGCCTAGTTCTTGGCGAACGCTGTTCAAGAGAGGTGGAGGAATCTGCATTTTACCTCGAGGCGATAAGCACGTAGCGGATATAGCTACGATGTTAATGCTTTTCGCGTGAACGAACGAGGCAGTATGAATTCGAAGCCTCCACAGAGACGCTCCGTTGTTAAATTCTATGATCTGCAGAATTGCTCGCTCTACATATATATTTTACAGATGAATGCAACATTTATTACTAGTTTGCACGGTGAAATTTAATGATTTTTTGTTAAATCCTTTGAAGTATGCGATTATTTTTACAATTGCAGCGACTTTCATCGAAATTCGATACATTTTTTATTTCGGTCCGCCATTTTTAATTTATGAATTTTGAGTTTAGATTCGTAATCAGCGAACTCAAAAATCCCTGAGTATCGACTTTCATCCAAATCAAGTAAATTTTTATTTTGGTCCGCCATTTTGAATTTATGAATTTTGAGTTTAGATTCGTAATCAGCGAACCCAAAAATGCCTGAGTACTGACTTTCATCCAAATCAAGCAAATTTTTATTTTGGTCCACCGTTTTGAATTTATGAATTTCGACTTCAGATTCGTAATCAGCGTACCCAAAAAAACGTTTTTCAAATTTTCTATCGGCATTTTTGAATGACTTACGAATTATTAAAATTTTTGTCTAAAAAAAAGTATTATACACATTTTTAATTGCCAAATATATTGGTAAAACACTATGATACATATATCTATTATATCAAATATATATTGTAGAGAGAGGAGAAATAAGAGTGCAAGAATAAGTATGTGTCGAGATATACCGATATCTACTACTGCTACAACTATTAATAAAAGAGTTGAGTCAAAGTGCAACCCTTGTCGTCGAACTCCGCTTCCTGCCTGCTGGAGGGCTTCTATATTATTTTCCGCCTCTAACTTCTCCTTCGCTTTCCGCCTCGCCAGCCATCTCACCTCTTTCTCGCTTCGCTTCCTTATTCCATTTTTGTTCCTACCTTTCCCGTTTCATCCTTTCTCATGGCACTCCACGAACTGTAAAGTAGCCATAGAGTTATACACTGCCACAGTATGAAAGTTCATTCTGCTTGAAAGAGCTCGGCCATGGGACACCTTTTGACTATGGAGCTCGCAAGATATATGAATGAATTATTTGAATTATTTGAATTATTTGAATTATTTGAATTATTTGAATTATTTGAATTATTTGAATTATTTGAATTATTTGAATTATTTGAATTATTTGAATTGTTTGAATTGTTTGAATTGTTTGAATTGTTTGAATTGTTTGAATTGTTTGAATTGTTTGAATTGTTTGAATTGTTTGAATTGTTTGAATTGTTTGAATTGTTTGAATTGTTTGAATTGTTTGAATTGTTTGAATTATTTGAATTATTTGAATTATTTGAATTATTTGAATTTTTTAATTATTTGAATTGTTTGAATTGTTTGAATTGTTTGAATTGTTTGAATTATTTGAATTGTTCGAATTGTTCGAATTATTCGAATTATTCGAATTATTCGAATTATTTGAATTATTTGAATTTTTTGTATTGTTTGAATTTTTTGTATTGTTTGAATTTTTTGTATTGTTTGAATTATTTGAATTGTTTGAATTATTTGAATTATTTGAATTGTTTGAATTGTTTGAATTATTTGAATTGTTTGAATTGTTTGAATTGTTTGAATTATTTGAATTGTTTGAATTATTTGAATTTTTTGCATTTTTTGTATTGTTTGAATTATTTGAATTATTTGAATTATTTGAATTATTTGAATTATTTGAATTGTTTGAATTGTTTGAATTGTTTGAATTGTTTGAATTATTTGAATTGTTTGAATTATTTGAATTGTTTAAATTATTTGAATTGTTTGAATTGTTTGAATTGTTTGAATTATTTGAATTGTTTGAATTATTTGAATTGTTTAAATTATTTGAATTGTTTGAATTGTTTGAATTGTTTGAATTGTTTGAATTGTTTGAATTGTTTGAATTGTTTGAATTGTTTGAATTGTTTGAATTGTTTGAATTGTTTGAATTGTTTGAATTGTTTGAATTGTTTGAATTGTTTGAATTGTTTGAATTGTTTGAATTGTTTGAATTGTTTGAATTGTTTGAATTGTTTGAATTGTTTGAATTGTTTGAATTGTTCGAATTGTTCGAATTGATCGAATTATTTGAACTATTGGAATTATTTATTATTTAAATCCATATGTTTTTCGTTACAAGACTATCAATACACGTTTCTTTGTACCTCCGAAGTTGAGGCAAAAATAATGAAGCAATAGACAAAAGAGCAGAAGACTCGAGCATGTGTGCTTCAGCGAATAAGGACCTCCATGATGTTGTACGAGAGTCCTCGAGCGGGCACGCGAGTGCCACATGCTGTCTTGGGGTCTCGTCGTCGCCTCTATGAAACGAGGCGCACGGCTCAAGTATATAGCCAAGCAGTCAGTATAGCGACTGCGATGCACCCCACGGCGCGACGACTAGACCGACTTTCGACTCATATTCGATCATCGAGGCGTAAAAATTTAATGTCCAGTCCCGCCGTCTACGTGAAGAGACCCTCCAGTGTCGTACTACTGCTCACTCACCTCGCACAACGGAAGCAGGCACGGAAAGAAAGAAACCTGAAGGGCTCAACCCCCACGTTAGGAACCAAGAAGGCGGTTGACTTCGAGACGCACTTTATGCATAATGCAACTGCAGTTATTGGCCAGCCCGGTCGTTGGCAATCTCTGCAAAAAGACGTATGCACGAGATAAAAATATTTTGAATATTTTGAATATTTTGAATATTTTGAATATTTTGAATATTTTGAATATTTTGAATATTTTGAATATTTTGAATATTTTGAATATTTTGAATATTTTGAATATTTTGAATATTTTGAATATTTTGAATATTTTGAATATTTTGAATATTTTGAATATTTTGAATATTTTGAATATTTTGAATATTTTGAATATTTTGAATATTTTGAATATTTTGAATATTTTGAAAATTTTGAATATTTTGAATATTTTGAACATTCGGATAATTCGAACAATTCGAACAATTCGAACAATTCGAACAATTCGAACAATTCGAACAATTCGAACAATTCGAACAATTCGAACAATTCGAACAATTCGAACAATTCGAACAATTCGAACAATTCGAACAATTCGAACAATTCGAACAATTCGAACAATTCGAACAATTCGAATAATTCAAATAATTTTCTCATTAAACGTTATTCCCAAAAAAAAAAATCGTGAATATAGATTAAATCTTTTTATTAAGACCACAAGAAAGTGTTCCTTTAGTTTTCACTGGGTCAGAGAGAAGTCAAATGATTTTATGGTGGCCAATCACTGTGCCAATTGCTCTATATATTCACTTTTATATTATATACGTATAGTTTTAGGGTTCACGTTTGGATGGTTCGTTATTGGAGGTGGAAGGAAGCCCGTGGGAGGTCCCGAATTCGTCCCTCGTGTCTCTTCTTCCGTTTTTTTTTTCGAATGAGAAAAGACACCCTTTGGTATTGCGAACGTCGTTAATGAGGCGTCTTTTGCGCTCTTAACATGTATATATATATATACGCTCGTCATATCCGGCGTTTTAACGTCGAACCATCGCTTCCTTACTGTCACGAATTCAATAATATTACAGTATATTACAGGTATATATATATATGATATATAATAATGCAAGGGGGTCTTTGGGAGCAGAAAATGGCAATCATAAACGGTTTCAGAAGCGGCAGTTATACTTCACTTACCGCTATAGCGTAGTACGATGCACACTGTAATAACGTAGTTGTACGAGTCGAAGACATTTTTCTTATTACCTTTGTAATGTACAACCCTTGTTGTAAAATTTTAATTTACCTATTAGCGGCATTAGATACATTATGGATAATTGCGGCTTCAAAGTATCCCCCGTGATTATCGATAAGAACTGCCAGTCGCGGAGATTCTGTGAAGCGGCGGATTATCCTTCTTGATGCTTTATGAATATTATCTGAATGGGAAATCGTTTGAACGCTCATAAGACGATGGTTTTGCGCTGCGACGTTTAACGACGTTAATATGGTGCAGTGTATAGTCGAAAATATATTCTATAAAATTTATTAAAGTGCTTTATGTTATGTAGTCATTTTGTGCTTAGTTTGGAGTTTTTTGGTTTGTGTGAAGTTTTTAAAGTTTTTGAGAAACTGTTTTAGCCTTCGAGATAATTCATTTTGAGTTCAGATCCGTAATTATCAATCTCAAAGCAAATTCAAATTATTCAAACTATTCGAATTATTTCAAATATACGAACTATTCGAATTATTCCAAATATTCGAATTATTCAAAAAAATCTAAAAATCTAAAAATCTAAAAATCTAAAAATCTAAAAATCTAAAAATCTAAAAATCTAAAAATCTAAAAATCTAAAAATCTAAAAATCTAAAAATCTAAAAATCTAAAAATCTAAAAATCTAAAAATCTAAAAATCTAAAAATCTAAAAATCTAAAAATCTAAAAATCTAAAAATCTAAAAATCTAAAAATCTAAAAATCTAAAAATCTAAAAATCTAAAAATCTAAAAATCTAAAAATCTAAAAATCTAAAAATCTAAAAATCTAAAAATCTAAAAATCTAAAAATCTAAAAATCTAAAAATCTAAAAATCTAAAAATCTAAAAATCTAAAAATCTAAAAATCTAAAAATCTAAAAATCTAAAAATCTAAAAATCTAAAAATCTAAAAATCTAAAAATCTAAAAATCTAACAATCTAAAAATCTAAATATTCCAAATATTCCAGATTTTCCAAATATTCGCCCATCCTTACTTATATACGTATTTTGACTCAAACAGTCAATTCACTATTAGTTGTAATTTTTTTTCCAATGAAGTGGCAGCTCAACTGAATATTAATTTTCTCCATAATCGTTGAAGCTTAAAAAAAAAATCCACAACAATCCACCAAAGTACTGATTTATTTTTACTGAGTCTGCCTAAAAGATCCTCATTAAAATTCGGTCTAAATGCCGGTGAACACATTAAAAAACAATTTTCATCTCAGAGTACCGCATGAGAATAGTTGTTCTTCACTCGTATCGTTGATGCCTCCTTAAGCGAGAGGATCAGAGAATCGAAGTGGGACGTGTAGTTTGCCGATGCGATCTTAACGCGCGGGGCTTACTGTCAAGTTTTACTCGATTGGATTTCAGACCGCGACGAGACTGAAAGTCGGAATCGGTTACGATTTTGCTTCTATATCGAATGGTACTTGCACGTAGCTTACTGGCCTTTTCACTATTGAATTAGTCTGGGAAGAATAAGTGTTCGAAGGCGCGGTCTAGACGATCGTCGTTGATTCTCGTCCAAGCTTTCCCTGTATAGTTTCGGTAGACCGGGGCTACTTGACTCACCGCTAGCTCCAGAATTAAAAAAAAAAAAATCGCTGCGTACATCGGATTAAAAATTATATTTTCGGTGTAATTAGTAAATTTAACAGTGAATCTATGAAGAAAAAAAATATATTATGCATTGATTTCTCCTATTCTCAATTTTTCATCATTTTAGCTTTTCAAATCCGCAAGGAATTATAGATTTTTCAAATAATACATTAACGATCATTATATCATTTCAAAGCACGATCCAGTTATGTAGAAAAAAAATGTCCTTCCTTGACAAAAAAAAGAAATAATTGTTGCTTCTTTTCATAATTTAATTTTATTTCAACAAGCTTTTTTGACTAATTCACCTTTGAGTAAATAAAATAATTTGTGTGGACTATCTTTCTTATTAAAAAAATGATCGATTTGTTGCCCAAAGATGGAATTACGTAATGTGGAAATGCATTGGGGTACTTTCGGACTTGTTTCTAGTTGTCCCTGAGCCAATTGACCCCTGTCTCCCTCAGCAGTTGCTAAGATCTGTTGTACTGTGTTATGTACAATGTTAGAAAAGCCCAGCTCGCTTAGTCAAGGAAACGATCGAGGACCCCGACGACGACAATTACGGCAGGATGCCGGTAGAGCAGTAAATTTTATTGTTCGGAAACAGGACGCCCAACACAGCCCACGTTCGAGCTCCCTCTCTCTCTCTCTCTCTTTCTCTCTAACTCTGTCTCTCTGGGTTGCACTGGGCTAGTACATACCTACATAAAACCTATAGCCTAGCCGCACCGACGTATAAATTCTTATCGCATCGACTCGGCACTTTCCCCTCTTTTTCTCTTGGCAGAGAACTCTCCGAGACAGGAGGCCCATCGAGAGGTAACTGCTCGTCGTTTCACGGACAAGGGCGCCTTGCAAAACCCGCTACAATTACCACCGAAGCGACCCTTTACTTCGGCCAATTTCTTGCACTTCCATTCGCTACCGTCGCTACTCCAACCACGTTTCCTAAGCTATTATTACTTGTATGTTACACGAAGGTTTCTCCTGTATTTTACGATCAGGCACACGCTTCTTATATAATTAAAACCTCGAGATTTCAAGCAAAAAAAGAAATTTAAGATAAGGCTTCATATTTTTGCCCTTAAATACACATTTTTTTTAAATATTACTAATACTGGGACGAAAAGAAATCATCGCGCTTTTGAGCTGTTTCAATGTGGTGACGTTTTTATCGAATTAATAAGATTAATTGAAGTAAGCAAATTTATCGGAATATTCGAAATATTCAGTTTGAATTTTCGAATAATTTTAATACTTGAAATATTCGAATTATTGGAAACATTCAAAACATTGAAAATGATCGAATAGTTCAAAATATCCGAATATTTCAAGTTTTCGAATATTCCAATATCGAATTATTCGAATGATCCACATTATAAGAATAGTTCGAACATTCGAATAATCGAGCTGTTGAAAGTATTCATATAATTCGAATTGTTCAAAATATTCGAATATTTGAATTTCAATACTTCAAATAATTCGAAAAATTCGAATTGTTTGAAATATCCAAAATATTCAAAATATTCAAAATATTCAAAATATTCAAAATATTCAAAATATTCAAAATATTCAAAATATTCAAAATATTCAAAATATTCAAAATATTCAAAATATTCAAAATATTCAAAATATTCAAAATATTCAAAATATTCAAAATATTCAAAATATTCAAAATATTCAAAATATTCAAATGATCCAAAATATTCAAAATATTCAAAATATTCAAAATATTCAAAATATTCAAAATATTCAAAATATTCAAAATATTCAAAATATTCAAAATATTCAAAATATTCAAAATATTCAAAATATTCAAAACATTCAAAACATTCAAAATATTCAAAACATTCAAAACATTCAAAACATTCAAAACATTCAAAATATTCAAAATATTCAAAATATTCAAAATATTTAAAATATTCAAAATATTCAAAATATTCAAAATATTCAAAATATTCAAAATATTCAAAATATTCAAAATATTCAAAACATTCAAAATATTCAAAACATTCAAAACATTCAAAACATTCAAAACATTCAAAATATTCAAAACATTCAAAATATTCAAAACATTCAAAACATTCAAAACATTCAAAATATTCAAAATATTTCAATATCAAATTATTCAAATGATCCAAATTATAAAAATAGTTCGAACATTCGAATAATCGTGCTATTGAAAATATTCGAAATATTTGAAATCGCCAAATGATACGAATAATTTAAATTATTTAAAATACTCAAACAATTCAAAGCATTAAAAATAACCAAAACATTCAAATTAAAAAAAAAAAAAAAATGGAATATAAATATACGAATAGGCGTTTAATAGGCAAAATAATGAATCCAACATTCAACGAAACTGGTTGTTATTCCCACGCTGTGATGCTGCATACGCGAAGAGAGACCACTTTCGCTGCTATTCTATGTATAGTATATGACATCTATCGGTTGGATATACACACATAGGCTTTCTTGACACATAGTTACATACCAATTTAATGCCGAGGGACGAAGTACCACTAACAATCTTAGTATACATACGCGTGCAACCTTATTCGAGTCTCGCATTACGAAACGATTATACATGGACTCTCCGTGTCCAAGAAACTTTCGATCGGCTTATAGGCATCAGACGTCAACTCCTTAGAGGCTTTATACGTTATCCTATATAGCCACTCGAATAAGTCTCGCGTTGCTTCGAGGCGGCCTGCCGGTGCGTCAGGTACATTCGGATCGAGCCACACTCTGCTGCTCTCATCGTTGCGGCTACTGGCCTAGTAGACTCTCGCACCTGTACCAGAAACGATCGTTCTTCATATTCCTAGACAGTCCACCTGCGCTCGAGATCGTCAAGTGGCTCACGTTTAGCCACAAAGAACGGTTCTTCGTCGTTCAGTATACCTGCATTACTGTTGTTGTAATATATTACATAGCGGAAGAATCTGAGACAGAATTTTTTGGTTTATAGAAAAAAAAAAAAAGAAAAAATGATCCTAGTTTTTAGACAGCTATGGAATTTTTGGTAAGGTTTTTTTAGATGATGCATAAAAATCAGAGATGAGCTGCATTTTTTTTATATCAATAATGACGACTCGTTGTTCGGTAATTATTTTACAACAAATGACAATATTTTATAATATAATTCACATTTTTTTTTTTGTTAATTTCACACGAACATTTTTTTTATTTTCGTTTTAAGTTTTCTTTTTTTTTTAAATGCGTAATTTTCGTTTGAAAATATGTTTTTGCTATTTTTACGAACAAAAAAAAATGTTTTTGTCATTTACCAAAAAAAAAAGGAATTTGTTACGAATAGCTTAACAATTTTTTTGTCTCAATAAATAAAAATTAAGTTTTCAAATTAATTTTCGATTGTTATAAATTCAAAATATTTACAAAACATTGTTATTATTTTACCAATTTAATAAAACAAAAATCCTGATAATTTTTGTTTGAAAATATATTTTTACTATTTCTACGAACAACAAAAAATGTTTTTGCATTTACCAAAAAAAAATGGAAAATTGTCACTAATAGCTTAACAATTTTTTCGTCACAATAATTAAAAATAAAGTCTTCAAATTAATGTTCTATTGTTACAAATTCACCATACTTACAAGCCATTCTTATTATTTTACAAATGTGACAAAACAAAAAATCCGTAATATAAATTTCAATAAAAATGCTATTCAATTCTAAATTAAGAAAATTTGCACTGAGATTAAAAAAAAAGCGTCAAATCTTCCAAACAATAATTTTACAAATCAGTTACTATGAATATTTACCTAGCTTAAGAATTTATCACAACAGACCTTTGCTGCTTTTATTTTCTATTTTTTTCTCTATATTTTATAGCGAAGATCGAGGTAAGATTGATCGAATTTTCGGTGCACTAAAGTATTTTACTCAAAACTACTAAATTGCATTAATATCGCAACCGAGAAGTCGGTTTCGGGCGTCAAGTGAAATTTTAACGCGGAGAATAATAGTTTAAGGAAGAGCTATAAAATTGCATTCGATGAGCGCAACGCTCAAGCTATTAGCATAAACTCACCTGAACGGAAACGTCCGTAGTTGACTGTCCGCTACTCCAGCACCTGTTGGAGCGCACACCTGACGTGTCACGCGCAGGGTGCTTCTCATTGGTTCCTCCGCGGGGGTTCCCGGGCATTTACGTGCCAAAGCACCGACAAGAAGAGTCATCTATTCTTCTCTCGTGCTTATAGTTTGCGCGCAACAACGTCTTTATTATTTATGACGTGGCAATAAACGAGAGAGAAAGAGGATCGATTTTGTCGGTGCATAGCATTGCTCAAAAATTTCTTAGGGAAGTCAAGTGCGTCTTCTCTCGTATTTATATTACCAATTGTAGCGATATAAAAATTATTAAAAAAAAAAAAAAAAGAGAATTTTCAGACAGTCATTGGCAATTTAAGAATAAAAGTCGATTTAAGAATAAAAATCTTGAGTTTTGTTTTGGGATTAAAAATCAAAGTAATGGCAAGCTCATGTACTGCAATGTGGAATGACCGATCGTTGGTAAAATGACCGGTTGGGCAACAAGCAGCACTGAGGCGTCGAGAGTGTTGCCAACTTCTGGGGCCAGAGTGGAAAATTATATTAAAATTTATTTGTACATTTTTATTTCACGAATTTGTTATTTTGTATTTTGAAATTGTAAACGTTATTTATTTCTTTTTACTAAATACCTTTTTTTTTCATTTTAGAAAAAAAAGATAGTGGCATTTTACTTGTCACTCTCACGAAATAAAAAGAATTGTCATCTTTGATTTAACAACTTTTTTTTTCGTGAAATTAATTTAATTTAATTTAAATTAATTTTATTATTTTTGTCATTTCCAATTTTACGAAAAAAATAAAAATATGTACATTCGTCGAATTTATTTTTAAAAATGTTACTTTTCAAAATTATATAATATAAAATATAAATATACAATAGATTAAAACAAAAAAACTTATAAATTTGATTATTTTCGTCATTTCCAATTTTACGAAAAAAAAAAATGTACATTCGTCGAATTTATTTAAAAAAATGTTACTTTTCAAAATTATATAATATATAATATTCGCTGCTGATAAATTATTTATTTATTTTCAAGTATTTGCACATTTTTAAATTGACTAACATTTAAATTTTATTCCTGAATTATCGAACAAGCTTAACTTCTTGCACTCCAATATGAAATATTTTTTTTTTTTCGAAAAGAAAAACTTGAAGGAAATTGATAAAATTAAAGTTCATAAAAACATTGCGAAATAAAGAATATACGAAATTTTCTTGACAAGCATTTTATGATAATATAAAATATATTTTTAATTCTTAACAAATTACGTGTGAGAAGTGTAAATTACATTTTTATTCACATATGTATACATCAAAATACAAAAGCATGGCGTATAAAATAAACTAAGATATCGTGAGATTGACTCGATAAAATTTATTCGACGTTTATGTATTAGCCACCACCGACGCAGTGCGGGCTTTGGCAAGCAGTATTCGTTCGTATCGTTCCCATGTTCTGATTTATCTGGCCCGTGCCCTGCATCGCGTAACAGGAAACGTCACAACGATAGCGCAATAATGGATTACCGCAGGGTGAACAATCTATTCCGCCAGTCTGAAAATTACGATAAATCACGTTAATAAATAATTTTGTCATTACTTTTTTTTTTATTAAAAATGGACTAGTTTAAAGCAAAAAAATTCATTTGTCTCGAATTTCAAGAAAAAAATAATGTTTTTTTTTAAATACAAATAAATTAATTAAAAGTAAAAACAAGTTTTGTTAAAATTTGTATTAAATTTTTTTTTTTACAAAACATACATTGCATCATGACTCTGAAGATTTCTGCATCTGCAAATTTTATACTTTGGCCAGCAGTAATTATGTGACAAAAAAAATTTTTTTATTTTTTTTTTGATGATCTTTAAAAATTGGCATCTAAAAATGATTTGGATATTGAAAAATTGTATGTTGTATTTTTTTCTTTTTTAGTTCTAAAAAAAAAAAAAAAATTGCGAATGCAGAAATCTTCAGAGTCATCATTGCATTAGTATTGAAAATTTAACTAGCTCATGACGAAGTGAATGAAAAATACTATAACTTGAAATAAAAAAAAGGGTTTAGTTCTAAACACGCTCTAAATATTGCAAAATTGTATGTTTCGAATTTCAATTTTTGTTTAAATTCCAAAAATAATCTGAACATTGAAAAATGAATTCTGAATTTCGATTTTTCGTTTAATTCTAAAAATAAAATAATGCATTACTATTAATAAATGAATTTGCATACTATCAATTCGAGATTAAAATAATAAAAAACTGAAATAAAAAAAAAGAAGAAAATCTCGAGATTAAAAAAAATGTGCACGAGAAATGATGATGAATGGAAAAATTAATTTGCCTTCAATGTTAATGATCAAAAAATGGTTTACAAAAATGTCAAAAAATGGTAAACACAAAAAAGAAATGCAATAAAATTTAAATAAAAAAAAGTCAATGTTGTTTAATAAATACCTGACCGCCTGGCCAGTAACCTCCACCAAAACCACCAAAAGTACTCGCTCCAAGGCCAAAAGTAAGCTGTGGAACGAATTGAATCTGTGGCACAAGTGAGAGACCAGTATTGGCACCGTACCATCCACCACCCGAACAAAGTGTTCCTCCACAGCAATAAGGAACATGTCCCACACAAGTATTTGTTCCGCCCCCGGTAGTTCCACCCCCGGTGCTTCCACCCCCTGCAGTAGCACCCCCGGTACTTCCACCCCCGGCAGTTCCACCGCCGGTACTTCCACCTCCAGGTGCCTCGTTTTTCGGTATATGATTATTAATCACGTTATTGATATCGATATTCGTTGTGATATTGGTGGCTGGTAAATCAGCTGATTTAGTTTCCTCTTTACAGTCACCGGACTCGCAGGTAGTCTCGTACTGCGTTATTATTTGACGCGTCTCTTTGGTCTTTTTCATGCAACGCTTGTGACAGTCGTGAACGCATTTAGTCGATTCACAATGATCTATTCCGCACTCTTCGAAACATTTATTTTTCATCTCACCTGCAAAGGAAATACAATTTTTTAATTATTTTCATGAAAATTATACAAAATTCGCTGGAAATTAATCAGGGAATAAATTATGTTTATTGAACAACTTTGGACGATTAAAAAATATATATTCTAATATTTTGTTGCATGCAAAAGATATTTTTATTTAAAAAAATGATATTTTACATTTTTTGAGAGAATAGAATAATGCATTTTTTTTTTGAAACTGTGAACTACCTTTTTTTAATTTTTAATTACGATCATTTTTTTTATAGTTTTTGTAACAAATTATTTATAATTAATCATATGTAATCAAAACGATTTTTTATGCTTATTTCTAAATAATTTAAAAAATATCGGTTTGGGTAAAAAAATAAAGATTTTTTATTCTCTATTTAGATGCTTTATTGTGGGTGTTGCGAATTTTTATTAAAATATAAATATTTTGTTGCATGCAAAAGATATTTTTATTTAAAAAAAAAATATTTTTGAGACAATAGAATAATGCATTTTTTTTTAAACTGTGAAGTACCTTTTTTAATTTTTAATTGCGATAATTTTTTTAATAGTTTTTCTAACAAATTATTTATAATTAATCATTTATAATCAAATAGATTTTTTATGCTTATTTCTAAATAATTTAAAAAATATCGGTTTGGGTAAAAAAATAAAGTTTTATTATCATTTCTAATTAGATGCTTTATCGTGGGTGTTCCGAATTTTTTTTTTTCATTAAATAAATGTAATTAATAATCAATCAATTTTTTTTAATGATATTTATTTAAATATAATTTATTTTTCGCCATGTATCTGTTTTACCAACAGATCAGCATTGATTCTTTCGTTGGAACATCTTCCAGCCGCCTACGCGCGACGCTAGTTGCTATGCAAGTATTTTATAGCATTACACGGTGGGTAACAACTGGTGATTATCAAGTTTTATTACAATTATTATTAATCACACGTATTAATAAAATTATATTTAAAAAATAACTTCCAACAACACTGAGAATGAAATTTAATCAGACGAAGAGCTCCATTTTTTTTTACTATTCTGAATAATAAACAAATAATTTTGTCAAGTAATTCCCAAATCCTTTGGTCATTTCAACAAAAAGCAATTTTTTCATTTACGATTTCTTTTTTTTTGGAAGCTAATAAAGTGACAAAATATTTTTTTTATAAATCAATTTTGCAATTCTGCTTGTAAAGAAAGAGAAAAATTATTCTGTCGTAGAATTGTAAAGTGAAAATACAATTTTTTTTTGTAATTTCTTTCTTTAAGAAAAAAAGTATGCTTTTTGGTAAAACAGCAAAGTGACTGAAAACTTTTTGTAAATTTATTAAATTCACAATTCATATTTTTTAATTCCTACAAATTTATAACAGAAATTTATGACAGAAAACTTTTT
Source organism: Perithous albicinctus (assembly GCA_964016905.1). Lineage (NCBI taxonomy): Eukaryota > Metazoa > Arthropoda > Insecta > Hymenoptera > Ichneumonidae > Perithous > Perithous albicinctus. The sequence continues at coordinate 15,262,035 of OZ024696.1, read as the reverse complement.
GTAAATTTATTAAATTCACAATTCACATTTTTAAATTCCTTCAAATTTATAACAGAAATTTATGACAGAAAACTTTTTGTAAATTTATTAAATTCACAATTCACATTTTTAAATTCCTACAAATTTATAACAGAAATTTATAACAGAAAACTTTTTGTAAATTTATTAAATTCACAATTCATATTCATAAATCCCTACAAATTTATAACACGACTTCCTTCTTCGACAAAAAAAAAAATTTTAAATCCGCAAAAAAAAAAAAAATGCTGCTTAAAAAATAATACAAATGCGTTTATATTATCATATTGTATACCAAGAGTTAAAAAAAAAATAAATAAAAATAAATAAACAACTAATAATAATAATAATAATTTTAAAAAACTCACCCCCTTCGCCATCATGCTCATTGTGCCAATGGTGTCTTTTGTGTCTCTTCAGGCATTTGATATAAGTCCTATAATCAGGATGTTGGCACTCGAGTAAAAGTTTGTTCGGCTCTTCGGTGTTCGGTGTATCGGTGACGATTTTTTCCGGTTCATCGGCGCCAGTAGAAAAAGTCACTGTGATCAGACATGCGTGGAGGCATAGAAGCACAGAGACCAATGTTCTCGACTTCATGACGTTATTCCGTGTAAGAACCTTGCGGACGTTCTTACACGAGTCTTTATATCGATGCAAGTGCAACGCCGTGAGACGAGCTGATGGGTAAATGACCCGCGTGCACCTTTGCTCTGCACGGTCCCTCGTTATAGTAGTGTTTGCTAGTGGGATATGGGGCGTTGCACTCCGCCAATATTTTAACTCTTTCGCATTTTATTTTAACACCCTGCGCTCCTCTCATATGTACCAAACTATACCCACTAACGCGTATTATGCTGTACAGTGATCGCGTAGATCAACAAATTTGCACTGCTTATCTGACGACAGGAATTCCCATCTGACAACCTGCCTGTGTGTTCACTTCTCTCTATCTTTTCTTACGATTTTTTTATTTTATTTTATTTTTTTTTTTGTAACTATCGCCGTACTTGCATAGCTCTACAATATTGCATTTATTTATCTAAACAATCCAAAATGTTAAAAAAAAATAGAAATGACACTTTCGTCGACAATTTTCTGGTATAAAAAAATTCGAAAAATCTCACTTTTTTATTCGTCAATTTCTTTTTTCTTCCGACGATTTTTTTTGCAGAATAATAATAATAATAATAATAATATAGTTGCGAATAATATTTCGTACTTGATGTAATTAAAATGTTTAAAACCATAATTTTGGAGATTTTTAAAGTAATTTTTTTTACATAATTATTTTTAGAAATATTTTTTTAAAAAACTGTCGAGCGGCTGCAAATTCTATGAAAAAAAACTCTGAATTAATTTCTTCATTTACAAAAGAATCTTTTTGTAGACCACAAAAAAAACAAAAGAAAATGATTATTTAAAAAAATAAAAATAACATTTTCGTCGACAATTTTCTGGTATAAAAAAATTCGAAAAATCTCACTTTTTTATTTTTGCAGGATAATGTAGTTAAAAGAAGAAAAAAATGTAGGGTGGATTATTATTTGTCAATTTCTTTTTTCTTCCGACAATTTTTTTTGCAGAATAATAATAATAATAATAATATATAATAATATTTCGTACTTGATGCAATTAAAATGTTTAAGACCATAATTTTGGAGATTTTTAAAGTAATTTTTTTTTTTTAATAGTTATTTTGAATGTTTGAGAATTTCATTTTTATTTTAGAACCAAATGATTTTTTTTTTACATAATTATTTTTAAAAATATTTTTAAATACTGTCGAGCGGCTTCAAATTCCATGAAAAAAAACTCTGAATTAATTTCTTCACTTACAAAAGAATCTTTTTGTAGACCACAAAAAAAAAACAAAAAAAATGATTATTTAAAAAAATAAAAATAACATTTTCGTCGACAATTTTCTGGTATAAAAAAATTCGAAAAATCTCACTTTTTTATTTTTGCAGGATAATGTAGTTAAAAGAAAAAAAAATGTAGAGGGATTTTTTTTGCAGAATAATAATAATAATAATAATAATAATAATAATATAGTTGCGAACAATATTTCGTACTTGATGCAATTACGAAACTAAGTGTCGTCGTCGACTTGAATGATAAACGATACGCGATATCCTATATTTGACATAGCAAAGTATATATATATGTATATAAATATATATTACGCTGCGAAAAGGGGGCTGCCTTTTGTTTATACTGCATAAAACGCCGTTTATATGCATAAGAGGACTTTGAAAATTATCAGCGCTACATAGTTGAGTCATTTTCTCTATCTACACTTGCCTCTTTCGTCTCCAAGGTGAAACTGTGTACAGAGCACGAGGTGCGCTTGTCTCATTACCTGCTCTGAGATAACTGCGCTTTTCGACCGCAAGATATCTAACGTTTAAATTAAAATATTACATTTTTCGTACTGAAAGCTTAAAAAAAAAAAAAATTAATGAAAGCTTCCTTACATAAACTAGTATATTTATTTTTATTTCGAATTTTTTTACACCAGAAAATTGTCGACAACAATGTTATATTTTTTTGTTAAGATTTAATTTTATATATATATATAATTAAATATTTATGTATAGAAGCTTTCATTAATTAATTTTTTTTATGTATATAGATCAAGCGATAAATAAACAATTTTGGTTAAATAAGTAGTAGAATTTTTTTTCAGATTTTTCTAAATAAGTGTTGAGTAAGGCCTTTTTTTTAAATAATTATTTCCTGCTCATTGTGAAATAAAATATATAATCAATAATAAACTATGTCAACGATGGTCCGATGGGTGTGTAATGCCCCATACATTGAAAAAACCAAAAAAAAAAAAAAAAAAAAAAAAAAACATTCGGACCCACTTCGGATCGTTTATCAAAAATCTTTATTTTCCAAAAGAGGGTTGTTCCACCATTTTTTCAGCTTCTCAAAATGTTCTATATCACCGGTTAAAAAAAATCGTAGACAACTAAAAATCTGTAAAAAAAAAAAATTCTTAAATTAGTGCTTTTTACAGTTATGTCAATCATATAAAAAATTGCGGACCCAATCGGAAGGGTCAAAGGTCAGACTCGCGCATCATAGGCGTGGAATGTCCCATATACGTTCTACGCAAATAATATTATATTTATCGCAAATAATAAATTATAGGAGCATTGTCACATTTTTTTAAAAATATTAAACATTCGTTATTATTATTATTATTATTATTATTATTTTATGATAAATGTTAGAAGTTGTTGCAGAATTGCATTGCATGCAAACGTAACCAGGTCCTAAAATGCACTTTTATTTTGTCAATGACGAGTTAATGTATAAGTTGTACGTGACTTTGGTGAAGACTTTGAGCAGACGTCAAAGTTCTCTTATCGCAATTGTTGGTTTGAAGCCATTAGAGTCGTTGGCGGTTACCTGTACGACTATTTCCACTAGGAAAGTTAAGTTTCACAGATAGATAATGGCGAGTTTCTAACCGCTGTTTTCGAAGATTCGACTTGGACGTCTTGGGCTTGAGAAATATTTGTGCTGATGCACAAATTGCAACACTGGAGTGCAGCACCTTTTTTTTTGGATGTTTAAAAATATTTTATTAAATTTCTATAAAGACTACAAAGTTTTGAGTATAATTTTTTATTTGTGTATAATATAATTCCCATAAATATAATAATAATAATAATAATAATAATAATATGTAATGTAATTTTTCTAAATTTTGTATGGAAAACAATTAGTTATGAGTTTTAAAAATAATTATTTCAAAATTTAAAAAAAAATTGCTTAAGAACGAAATAATCTTTGAAAATGATTATCAAAAAAAAAAAAAAAGTTAAATGATGTCAAGCTATTTTTCGAATGCCATGAAAAATAATAATACTTCAAACTTTTTCACTGACAAAATTAAAAAAAAAATAATGTCTATCCTAAACAGGTAATAAATAGTAATACTTTTTTTTTTTTAATTTAATTCAATTTTAATTATTATATTATTGAAATTGTAGATTAAAACTTGTGTATGAGAAAGGAAAATGATTTATTTGTCATAATTCATAGAAGTATGTCCTAGATTTATCGTAGGTTTGTAGATCAAGTGCTCATTGATAAAACATTGAATATTCAAAACGCGATCTGTAACGCTATAAGTTGACAATATTAAATTAATAATTCGTCTGGTCTAGCTATGTGCTTGGTTGGGAAGTGTGAATTCACTCGGGAATTCAGTCACGTTTGTCATTCATATTCGATACGTCTATGCGCGTCAGTCGTGATTGAGTACATTATACGGTATACCATCCTTCAAACGAGGATCAAGGGGCACTTTTTACCCACAGATTATATTACCAATAAATATTAATACAATTATGAAGAATAAAATTTACTGAAACGTGAGATATTTTTCGAATAAAAAAAAAGCTGCTGAATAAGCAGCAATTTCCTGGTCGAATATTAATTTTCTCAAATTTTGTTGATGAAAAAACGAATTTTGAGTATTATTTTTTTTTCATGGGTTTCGAAATCACTCGACAGTTTTTCTTTTTTTTTTTGTAATAATTATTTACAAAATTAAAAATGTTTAAAACCATAATTTTGGAGATTTTAAAGATAATTTTTTTTTTCAATAGTTATTTTGAAATCATGAAAATTACATTTTTACTTTAGAACCAAATGATCTTTTTTTCTACATAATTATTTTTAAAACTTTTTTTTTAAAAACTGTCGAGCGGCTTCAAATTCCATGAAAAAAAAAACTCAAAATTAATTTCTTCACTTACAAAAAAATCTTTTTGTAGGCCACAAAAAAAAGGATTATTTATTTTCAATAAAAAAATGTATTTATATATTTACAAACTGAAAAAATTAAAAAGATTTTACAAAACCAACAAATAATAATATATCTAAGGATAAAATAAATCGTGTAAGTGAACCGTGAGACAAATTTGAGTAGAAAAGAACGACAAAAAAAGAAAAAGTCGACAAACTTGGATCATATTTCATAGAATTTCGAGCAAACCCCAGAAAAAAATATTCAAAATTTGTTTCTTCACTTAGAAAATCTATTATTATTATTATTATTATTATTATTATTATTATTATTATTATCATCTTCTTGTAGACCACCAAAAAAGAAAACGAAAAAAAAAAAATGTATTTTTTATAAAAAAATGTATTTATTTACAAACTCAAAACTTAAAATTTTTTTACAAAACCAATAAATAATAATATACTCAAGGATAAAATAAATCGTGTAAGTGAACCGTGAGACAAATTTGAGTAGAAAGGAATGACTAAAAAAGAAAAAGTCGAAAAAGTTGGATCATATTTCATAGCAATTTCGAGCATACCCCACCTAAGGACTCTATATAAGATTGAATCACCAAATAACGAAAGTACCAATTACCAGTGTACCGGATACCACTCCATGGAGATAGTTTGTTCAGCGGAAGATAAAAAAAGAACGGTAGGGCCTGAATTCGCACGTACACGAAGTACCGTACTTTCCGACCGGAAGTACCGGTAGCACCAAAGTACGTATATATATATATATATGGGTATAGTCGCAGGGGTCCCTCCAACGTTCTAAACGAGAGTGCGAACGACGAACCACGGGTGGGGTGAAGTGATACGATCGTTGGACACTTTAACTTCTATTTTTTTTTTTTTTTTTTTGCTTTCTTCTCGATGAAACCGAACCGGAAGGGCATTACACCTTGTGAGAAATCGGCACAATCTCCGGCTTCAATTTTGCAGCATTATATTTTTTACGATAAATTGTACATTATTGGAGATGTTAAGTGCTTTTTTTCACTGTCAAACAGTTTTTAAAGTTTTTTTTTTAGGAACATGCAATATTTTTTAAAGTTGCAAAATAAAAGTTTGTACAATGCGTCCTTATTTATTTCGATTTTTTACAAAGTCACCTGTATGAGGAAGTTTATTTCTCAATTTTGGCTTCATCATAGAGGAAGAATTGTGAAAAATCGATTAACGATTAAAAATCGAATGAGTAATTAATGTAACGTTGACAATCGAATTAGTAATTAATAATATCTTTCTAAACTGTAATTTGTTAAAATAAAAAATTCATATTCCTACAAAATCCGAAGCCATTTACCGATCGTCAACAATTTTGGTACATAAGAACGGTGAATATTTTTCATTCATAAAAAGCTTCAGTTCATTCATAGTCAGTTGACCTGAGTTATGATAAAACGTAAATTTTTTTTTCTAATTCAATAATTAAAAAAATTAAAAATAATTAAAAAATTAATTATAATAATTTTAAGAAAATAATTTTTTTCAAATTCAAACTCGCGTCAAATTCGAACTGTGCTTTACCGATCATTTTCATCTGTCGAAAATTTCAGTTCGTTTAGTGCGATTCTTCGTGACTCAGAGTAAAATGAATGTTTTTTTTAAATTCAAAATCCGATAAAAACCGAGCCTACATTTCGATTCATTCCAAATTCAATACCGATCCTCATTTAACATATTTTTATTCGTAAAAAAACTATATATATATATTTAACTCAATGGCTAAAAATTAGCGCAAATTTTTTTTCGTAAAATGCAAAGTCAAATAAAACTTGAATACATTTTTGAACTTTTTTTAAATCTAATTACTGCAAACATTCTATAACTGCTTCGCATCTGTGCCAAATTTCAGCCCGATTGGTAAGACCGTTCTTGAGATACGTAGGTTTGAATTTTCATTCCCGACCACCATTTTTCAATGGTTTTGGACCATTGCAGCTTGCGCAATTTTCGAAATATCTGTAGACAACATCCAAATAATTTGGAGAAATGTCTCTTGTTTCGATGACTTTTTAATGTGCACAGCGAAGAAATAATGAAAGGGTAAAATCTGCTGCTTCTACTTCACGATCGCACCTCCCCCCCCTTCCCTCTCCAAAGGTAAATCTCGCCCCCTTCCGAACGCCGAACACAGAGCAAAGTGGCGGTAAGAGTGGCAAGAGCACAAGCAGCGGCAGCAGCAGCAGCAGCAGAGGCATCAGCTCGCTAAGCTAACGGTTCTCCCGTAGCAGCGTAGAGAAAGAGAGGTAAAACAGTGCAACAGAGAGACAAAGAGAGAGAGAGAGACAGACAGAGAAAGAGAGAGAGAGAGAAAAATAATAATACAAGACAACAAGCCAGAGTGCCTCGCGTGAAAGAGAAAGACAAGAGAAAGAAAGCACAAAAGACAGAAGAAGCGAACGGGGCAGCGCAGAGAGTGCGCGCTCTCTTCCAACGTGTGAGCGCGCAATGGCCGCCGTGACCCGTGGGCCCGTGAGTCAATCGTCCTTAATTTTTGTTGGGTGCCCTCGAAAATGCACGAGGTTTTATACGCCGCGACAAGCACGTCGTTCGACAATTCACGATACGCGGTACGTCGGTATAAGCGCCACGAATCATCCTGGCTTGTCACGTCAACATCGTTAATAACGAATTGCAATAACAATAATAATAGAAGGTGTTTCAGCAGTGCGAAGTTCGTTAAGAAGAGGAGGAAGAGAAGCTCGTCTATAAGAAGCAAAGCGAAGAGGAAACGTGTCGTCGCGACGCATCGAAATTCATCATCACAAGCTAACCGAACTATAGACACACATCTATATATATGTGTATATATGTATATGTATAGATATAGTAATATGTATGCAATGTAACGTAGAGCTAAGTTACATCGACAGAGGCCCCCCCCCCCACATCAGTTTCTGTTTTGCTCGTGGACGAAGACGATGCGGCGTCTTCGACGCCTGTTCACAATGGAACAAAGTGCCTGACTGACAGCAGTGACAATTGTTTTTGTTTGTTTTTTTTTTTTGTTTGTTTTTAATTGTTCGTTGCGACGTTTGAAGGGATTCTTTGATTTTCCTCTGTTTGGGTCAGTCATTGGATTTTAGTGGATGACATGGATTTTTGTTTTTGTGCAAATTTTAGTGGCTAAAGTGGGGCTTTTGCTCATGTGGTAGGTGCAGAGTTGTTGTTTTGTTTGTTTGTTTGTTTGTTTGTTTTATTATCAACAATGTGTATTTTTTCTCTTTGTGTATTTTGAATTTGGAGACTGGAAGTTTGCAAGAACTATGAGTGATTAAAGTGACTTGTTATTTACTTTACAGCGCCACGGATTGAGCGTCACTGCGGTTAACGAAGAAGCAACAAGTGGATTTTCCTGGCTGGGAAGACATCTCGAGGCGCCCCCCGTGGGAATTCTACGCTAATACTAAATATCGCGCGTGTGTGTGTGTGTGTGTGTGGATGTATGTGCTTTGCGAGTGGGAAACAATAGAAATGTGGATTGAAAAGTATCGATGAGTCAATCGGTTACTCACTGTGAACAGGATCAAACGTCGGATCATTTTTCACTATTCTGCTACCTATGCTGAATGGAAGTCGGTTTGACTCGAATTCTTGGAGATTCAGATTCTTTTGATAAATGAAGAAATTTGACATCGAGGAGTCGATTTGAACCAGAAGGGTCGGTCTGACTTTAAATCTAAAGAATCGAACAGGTTCGGAAGAAAGTACTTCGAAGTAAAGACTGGTTTCGTTAAATAACGAAAGGGATTTGATATCGAGGAATCGATTTGAATCTGAAGAGTCGATCTTTTGTCTGGCTTAAAACCGGCATTCGAAGTGTTTCCAAAGAAATCAAAGAAAGAAAAGAATTCGATGTCGAGGATACAATTTGAAACTGAATAATCTATAATTCTTCTGGCTTCAAATTGAAAGTTCGAAGAGTTTAAGATACGCAAAGAGCCGATCAAATTCTAAATGGCAATTAAGTCATTTTGAGTTTTCAAGCAATTTTGAATTGAAGGAAAATCGAAAGCGTTTTTCTTGAATATTGAAATGACGAGGTTTTGATCTTGATGAGCGTGGCGCTTTGAATTATTCGAATAGCTACACTCATGCGCCCTAACCACCCACACGCGAGGGCGAATCACTTTCCATTTTCTTTGGACGGACGAACGCGTTGTGGAAAGCCAGGCGCACGTTTGTTACTTCAGTGATATCAGGGAAAGTCTCGTGGATGGCTGTGGAAAAGCGTGTGCGAATAAACATCCATTTAGAGATTCGACTTTAGTCTATTAATTCTTCGCGGGAACTGCCAGAGTGCGTCACTTAACATTCTTCACGTTCAACGTTCAGTTAATTCCCCTTGATGATCTCGAAAATTGCGTCAACTACGAAAAATCGGGTTTCAAATTTTCGTTCTATGAACTCAATGATTAATTAATCTTCAATAATTCTAAATCACGAAAAGAAGAAATGACGACCGAAGTTGAAGAAGCAGAATTAGTGCCAACGGGTCCACCGTGGTACTCAAAAATCTTCGAGTACATGAAAAATCGCAACCGCATTGGTCCAGGCAAAGTCGAATTGCCAGAGTGTGATTTCTTCATCGTTGGACCACGCAGGACTCTCAGAATTTTAATTCCAACGCCTAAAGGAAGCGGTTATTATGAGTCAACTTTGAACGAAAGACCGGAAACGATTGATGAGAATTTTGTATCACGTTGGGCAATGCGACCACATCCATCGGGCAATTGCCGTTGCAGTTTCAGACAATCGAATCGGCTTAGCACTAATGAAGAACGTATCATAAGCGCGGAGATTAATCGGATAAGAACGAGTCTCTGTGAAGCGGAAAAGAGTGGCGAGGATATTGAAGAACTTGAGCAAAGAATATCCCTCAATCTTGATGGTCTCACCGTAACCGATTCGCAGCCTGTTAAAAATCGCGACTCACGAAGTAACGTCGACGAAAAACTCGCGGAAATCGCTAACGTGGGTCCACCAGTTGGCAACAAGAGCGACGATGATTTGGCGATTAAGAATAAAATCGTTAAGGACCTAGAAAAGTATATCGAAGTTTTGCTGCAGGAAGTGCTGAATGACACGATGAAGTTCTTCTGCGATGCTGGAGACACTTTGAAGAGAAGCCGCGAGGCCTTGAAAAACGAAAAGGACTTTTCGTGCGAAAGCATTTGCTCGAATCCAGAACATTTGGATTCCTGTGAAACTCAACGAATGAAGGAGACAGTGAAGAACGGGAAAATTTCGATGGTCGACGATAAAGCAAAGAATTTTGGCGATACTTCGCTGAATATAAGCTTTGCTTTTCATGAAGAGGAAAAGGTCGAAACGAGCGAAAAAGATGTTGAAGAATTTCGTGAACATGAGGAAGATGGTGGTTATGTCAATAGAGCTTTTGACGGAACAAATGCTGATCCTGATTCACTGGATTTTGATCTTCGAAAGCCTGTTAATAACGAAATGACTATTGACAACTTGGATTGTATTGACTCGGGAATCAACAGCGTGGAAACGATAGAATTTCAAACCTCGCAGGAGCCAAGCTTGGAACAATCGCTTATGGAGATCATTGATGCTAAATTAGGCAGGGCGCCTTTAAAACGAAGCTGGGAAGATTTGAGCAATAAAAATGACACGAAGAACGATGTTAAGACAATTAGCAAGAATTTGGATAATATCGAAAGCTTAGAAACTCCTTTGAGCACTGAGATAAATTCGATAGAAAAAGAAGAAGAGAAAGAAGAAGCGAAAGTGGAAGTTAGAGAAATTGTACAAAAAAATACTCCTAAAGAAAATCCAGGAGAATCTTCAGAACAGCTTGAAGACATTGGGGATCAACCAAATTTTGATAAATTACGATTGGAATTAATAGGAAACACAGGTGAAAATAAGAAAAGCGCTATTTCGGTGTTTTGCGATAAATTCACGTGGAAATTTGGCAAAAATCGTGAAGAAAAAACTGAAGATTCGGCGAATGAGGTGATTCAGAAAAATGAGGAAATTCCATCGAGTCCGGTGGAACTTCGAGTGAAACGTGAAACTATTTGGCATAATCGCGATTCCTCCGAAATAATTCAAGACGAGAATCCCGTGGATTTTGTAAAATTTCGAAAAAATCGAAAACCCACTATTGTCTTTCTTCATGGATTCGGATCGTCGGCGGAGATATTTGAACATCAGCTTGAATATTTTTCGAATTTGGGGTATCCCTGCATTGCGCCGGAAATGCTCGGACACGGAATGAGTTCAGCGCCAGATCGATCCAGGGATTATCATTTTGATAAACTTCTTAAGGATCTTGAAATGGTTCTTCAACATTATGCGTTCAGGCCAGGAAGAAAGTGCGTTCTGGTCGCTCATAACTATGGGTAATTTTATTTTTTATCTCCATGGATTTCACGAATCTAAAACAATAACAATATCAATTAATGAATACTAATGTAAAATAATGAATTCAATAAAATCATTATTGGGGTTATAAGGAAAACATTTTTTGTCATTAATCGGGTTAATTTTTTGTGGAAATTGGTCTATATTAATTAATTATTAATAATTAATTATTATTAATTAATTAATTTTTTTTTTAATTCTATGCAGAATGGCAGAATTTTTTTTGTAGAAGTTCCTAGCAGCTGAAACGACGAAAAATATTTAAAAAAAATACAATACCTTTAATTTTAGAATTAAATTAAATAAAATCACTAAATTAAACAAAAATAAAAATGAATTACAATTTTTTTGAAAGTCATTCAGTACTGAAATTTTATTGCATCGAAAGATAAGTTGTAAATTTATTCCTAGGAAATGATATCCTATCGAGAGAAAAATATGTATGCATTTCCAATCAAGTAGCTCTCGCTATTTGATAGTTCGATTTCGAATACTTTCTCGTTGATATCAAATGGTAAAAGTACGAAAGGAGCATTAACATGTACGCCGAGGCGAATCAGAGCATGCGAATAACATATATATATCCTCGATGTTGAATATAGAGATGCCGGCTAGAAACGCACGTTGCTATACACCTACGCACGCGTGTGTTTATTACCGGTTGCTATGAAGAATTCGAGCGTATCGTTGTCTGACTGACAATGTCAATCAACGATAAATGTGTCGAAGTAGTACATGAACGTGACTGGACGGTCTACCGTTAAAAAACAATAGAGCTCACGTATAGAAGCGGTAAATAACTGATAACACGTGGGGGCTTCTCGTTTCATATTCCGTAGCTTTACGATTGCAATATCGGTCGGAACCTACATTTTTCATCACTAATACGATCATTAAGAAAAATAATATTTTTACACTTTTTTTTTTCGTTCTTTTTTGCCTCTGTCTGCTTATTAAAGTCAATGCAATTTGTCTTAGTAATCAAGCTTCCGAATAGCATCAACGAATTTGTGATACTAAATTCCAAGCTCCAAAAAATCGTTATCGACCGGATGTACAAAGCCCAGACGTGACGTTAATTTACAGTGACGAAAATCCGGGCGTCGTCGCCGAGTACACGAAACTGATGACTCGAAGATGGTGATTGGCAATTGACTTCCTACGCGAGCTCGGTGACAGCGTGCAAATTGCATGACAATAATAAAGAGTGAACAGCTCTTTTCATATCCTCTGACAATTATTGCAACACTTCGTGTAGGTCGCTATAGCTGCCAACTCGTAAACCTACTTCTATTATCTTTGACATAATTTTATTCTCTTGCTTCTCGATGCTTGAAATAATTTATGAATGAAGAAAAAAAAAACGCCGCCTTTCACAATTTCCCTGCAATCGTCTGAATAATGAATAATTAATAAATAAATAATTCAGGATCTCACGAAATTGCAAAACTTGCAAATGATCCACGTTTCTTCGGATTAGCTCTCACGTTTTCTTTAAATGAGAAAAAAAAGATTCGCCACAACGCTGCTAGACAAGTTTCAACGCATTGATATTGTGTATTTGCATGGAATGAATGTTTTTGACACTCGTACATCGAGTTGATATGCTACATTCGCCGGAAACACTCGAATACTCGATTTCGGTGTGGGTCAACTTTCGACTTTAGTCAACATGTTCGAAAATACACTCAATCTGTCTGCTGCCAAGTAATTAAAAATTTTTAAAAAGATATATATACAATTAATAGATTTTATGAAACACCTCTTTCGAGATAACATTTATAAGCAATTTTGTATTTATAGCTTGTATTGATTTTTTTATTTAATTTATAGCTTTCCATAAAAAAGTACAAAAATAATTTGTTTAAAAAACTTTGTATTTTCATTTTAAAAACTATTTTTTTTATTGCAAATTTTACAAACAAACAAAAAATTGTGTTATTTAGATGCAGCTTCGCGACAGCTTTGGCCTGCAAGTACGACAGCAATATCCATCAGTTAGTTCTGATATCCGGCGGTGGGCCAACGCCTCTGGCACCACCGAGCTCCGAAGGCGCAGGACACTGTTGCCTTCGCGCTATGCTCACTCCTCTACTGATGTGCGGACTTCATCGTGACATCCTCTACTCAGCGAGAGGACGTCAGCACCCTTACTGCGGTTCTGAGCCAACTGAACAATGGCCGTCACACATGAAATACGTTTTGGACGGAATGGTTTGGCCCGAGGGCGACTATGTTTTCCATAGAAGGATATGCACGCCGACGCTCCTTATACACGGACTTCGAGACAATAAAGTGTCACTCGTGCAGGAATGCCAAATGGAAAGAGTGAGCAAAACGTTTATTAATTTTTTCAAAATTACTGTCTTTTTTTTAAAGAAACGTTCTTTCATAATGCAGCGTTTTTTTTTCAGATTTTTAAATACATTTTAGAAAATGCTACAATTTTTGTGTTCAAAATATCTCGAAAATTATAAGTCCAACATTTTTTTTTTTATAAAAAAATAATAATAAAATGTCCTTCAATGAATATCGGTGATTTCTGTCTTGCTTGTGATTTTGAGTTTCATTGACTTTGAAAATTTTCAACGCACTAGAAAAAGTAAAAATCATTTTTGTAATAATATTTCTTTTTTCTCATTGATTGCAGACTATCATAAAAGCGTTCTTGGACGCAATTCCAACGGCAGGACACACACCGATGACCGATTGTCCAGAGCAGGTCAATCACATGATTCACTGCTTCATAGATTTATGGAGAAGAAAAAAGCGGTGATAATTCAAACGTTGTAATCACGAGCGTCGAATTCATTCGACTCCTCTTTTTTTTTTTAATTCTCATGAATGACTAAACAAAAATTGACGTACGAAAAAGCCTTAGAATTAAGAGTTGAAGTCTATTCCGCGCTCTGTAATTGTGCCAAAAAAAAGGAGAAAAAAAATATTGAGTATCTGCGGCGTGTCGGCGCATCGTTTACGTAACATAGATCGTTAAGTATTTATATATATATATATTTTTTTTTTTTTAGTCCTTCGTTGGAGAAGTATCTGGTTGAGCAGGTTATAAGATTTACCAAAGATGATTTTGTTTTTTTATATAATGTTACTTCGTAAGATTCCGAAACGGCACAAAGAATCATAAATTATTCTCATTATTACAATAAAAATTGTGTCGAGACAGCGACCTGAAATCCAGTTGCAGATTGACAATGATTTTCCATATTTTGACTTTTTTTCCTTCATTTTCTTCAATTTTCGTTTTTTTTTCTTTCATTATCTATTTACGATATATTTGTATCGAGTTTGTGACGTAACTGTGATTATTCGACGGTGCGGGGGACTCAGTTGAACCTCTGATTTAACGGATTCTCCGGTGATTTCATCCAATCCTTCTTGAGTATTTGCTTCAATTGACTGAGCCTCAATGTTGGATTTTGCTCTTTTATTATCGGCATCATTCGCTCCTCGAAACTCGCGAAAGCCGCTTTCACACGCTTCTCCGGATGACGATCGACATCCGCGTCTTTCGTGCTGTTGATTTTTAATTTAAAAAAAAAATTAGAACTTCATTAAGGTTTCGACGGTAGACTAAAATTGAAATTTGTGTAGTTTTAACACAAGATTACAAATAATTTTTTTTCTCCATTAATAGCGAAAAAAAGTACAAAAATAATTTGTTCAAAATTTTGGATTTTCATTTTAAGAACTATTTTTGTTGTCTTTTTTACAAAAGAAAAATGATCCCGCAATTTTTATTCTAATTTTTACAAACAAAAGAATGATTAATTTATAACAATTATTTTTTCGTTATTTTTACAGAAAAGTTATTTTTTATTAAACAAAATAATCCAAAAAAATACGGAAAAAAATATCTATCAGGTTTATTAAATTTACAAAACAGTGATTGTAACTTTAAAAAAAAAATTACTGCGTACAATTAGATTGATTCTGTATTAAAATTGTTATTTTTTTAATTACCTCAGTATCGACAATGCTTCGTCGATGCCGTGTGCAGTTTCGCCCTCGAGAACGATGCGATTTAAATTTTCTTCGATCGGCCTCTCTTCCTCTTTTTTCTTCTGCGCCACGAGATTTCTCTTTTCCGTTTCCGCCATTATTTCCGCCCGCGTTATTTTCGACGCCGGCTGCTTACCGCCGATTTTAATCGTTGCCATTTCCTTCTCCAGCAAAGCTTTCGCTTCCGCTTTTTTTTCCAGTTGCTGTAGACGCTTCTTTTCCAACTCTTCCTGTACAACAGATAATAAATAGTTTAAAATTTTTTCACAAAATGAAAAAATGGCATTTAATCACCTGTTTTTGTTTTTTCTTCAAAAGTTGCTTGTCGTCATCCTGCCACGCTTTTTCCTCGGCCTCTTGAGCTTTTTTCGAAGTTTCCGCATCTTTTGCAGCGGCTTTTCGAGCTCTCGCAACCACAGCTTTGCTGTTCTCGCCTACGAATTTTTTAGGCATATCGACCTGCGATAAATACAAATTTACATTATTCCAAAGTAAGTAAAAAAAAAAATACAAATACAAAATAATCATTTTTTTCTTAACACGCCATAAAAACTTGCAGCACCTTTTTTTTAACAGTGTCAGAAAAAAATGTTAATCTCTTATCAATTTAAAGCTTTGAAGAGAAATATTTTTATCATAAACGCTTCTGTTCGAAAAATTCAAATCGAATCTCGCGCGCTTCAACAATCGGAAATTGCGCGAAGATGCGCGCGCTGCGAAGTTGGCAACAACGAGGCGCATGCGCAAAGCAGAAGTTAAGATTTTTTCAGAGGTTAGTCGAAGCTGTATGTATACATATCGTTAGAATTTAAATGAATACGAAAGCTGCAAGTAATTCGATAATTTTGACATTTTTTAATGTTGCCAATTCTCCGAAGCACAATAACGCATAACACGATCGACAAACGGTTGCAAATTGTTCGAGAGATGTCGAAAAAAGTGACGAAGAAAAACGCAAAGCCCACCAAGGGAGCAGAAAAAGCCGACGTAAGTACAAAGAAAAAAAGGACCAGCTTGTCTTTTAACTCACCCAATTCGTTCCTCGGCAGAGAATCTATTTGTCTTTTCTTCTTAACTCCGTTATCTCCGATATCTTAATCACCTGTTTGAGAAATAATAGTATGACATTTTTCGCGAAACACGCTGCTCGCTACCCTTCAGAGCCTAAAATTCCGGGTCAGCATTGCGCGAAACAGTCGCGTTCGAAGTTACTAGCAATCACAGCGTCTACGATTTAGTGAATTTTTCGTCACTTCCGGTTTTTAATTCACATTTTCAAACAAGAAATGTTCGATAAACACGATTGCGCGATTTTTTAAAATCAAATTTCATTACTTAAGTACATTCATTGAATAAATTAATGTAAATACTTGAAAGAAATATGATATATTTATTTTTGTACAAGTTAAAAGTGCGCGACTTTGTTTTCTAAGGTTTTCGAAATATTTCGACGCTTTATGAAAAAGGAAAAGATGGATATTTTAATTTTATAAATACACCGTTTTTTTAAAAATAAAACTAATATTTTTCGAAGCATTGAAAAATTATGTTTGGCACTTTTTTCGACGAAAAAAAAATCCGAAATTAAGGTAAAAGATTTAAAAATCGATAAAAAGTAAATGTTATAAAAAAATATTAATTTTCCAAACATTATTTGAGTGAAAAAAGATTTTTACGGAAAAAAAAGAGTTGTATTTTATTTTTAGCTTCCTCCGATTGGTCCAGTTTCTTTGGACAAAGACGGAAACGTTACACTTAAAATACAAGCAAAACCTGGCGCTAAGCACAACAATATAACAGGTAATTAATTTGAGTACGTTTTTAAATAAAAAAAAATAATAATAATAATTCTATGAAAAATACAAAAATTCAGATATCTCGGAGGAAGCAATCGGCGTTGCAATATCTGCACCGCCGGTCGAAGGTGAAGCAAATACAGAATTGGTGAAATATTTGGCAGCAGTTTTGGGCACGAGAAAGTCAGATGTGACGCTGGACAGAGTTTGTAAATTTCTTCTAAATAATATTAAATAATATATGTATATTGAGGTGATTAAAAAAAAAAATGTTATGTATTTTTTTTGCTCAATTACAACTGGTTGGGAAGTTACTTTGGTGCAAAAAAAATTAAAGTTCACCAAAGGTGAGCTCTAAATAATAATAATAATAATATTTAGAAATGACTCACACAATTTGTAAATTTCCGTTTAAAAAGGTCGTTTGCAAAAAATTCCTAAATCCAACCATTTGAAAGTTATTCATTTTTGAAGTTATATTTTTTATAAAATTTTACCATTTTTTTTTTTCAACTATTACAGCAAAACTATTAATTTTTTCATACAGTTTCTTAAAACGTTTTTTTGTGGAGTATTCAATTCTCAACAGAAGAGTTTACCAATTTTTTTTTATGATTATGAAAAAAAATATTATGTTACATAGAAACAAAGATGAAAATAATTGTTTCATTGATTTTAGGGCAGCAGAAGCCGCCACAAGGTTGTAATCGTCAGCAACAGTTCAGTGGCTGCAGTTCTGGAGAAATTAAAACAGGAAATCGCCTCAAACTGAGCGAATTTTAGGAGTCAAATACTCATTTATTAACTATAAGATTTATAAGCATTTAATGTCAATGTATATATTTTTTATCTAGTATTTACGTACAAATGTTTGGAATTGCGTTTTTTAAAAAATACATGTATTTATGTTAACTGTACACGACTATTGCAGATTATTTACTGCGTATAATTACTATATTAGATCTCGGAAAATTAAGAGTAGAATTTTATTTGAAAAAAAAATGCATTTTATGCTTTTTTTCAAACAAAAAAAAATGCAAAAAATGAAATAAAAAGGCAAAAATGCATTTTATACATTTTTTCTTGTAGTCATTTCAGTAGGTTTTAAATGCGAATGTTCGGTTCCTAAATAATCCCCAGAACGTCACAACGTAGTCGAGAGAAAAAAAGATGACTTGAAAAAAGATTTAAAAAAAAATCATATTTTTCTTTTTCTTTGGAACGAAAAAAAAAAAAAAAATACAAATATTTTATTCACTACTAAACAGCATGAAAATAATAATTGCGAAGTAAAATTTTATTTTACTTCGATTCATAATTGTTCGGTGATGAAAATGTTAGTCGATTAAAAATCTCGTTAATAAATATAAATCATTTACATGTCTCGGTACAAGAATAAGGAAGTAATCCTAAAATAAAATGAATTTTGAACCATTTCAATACAAAACAGCATTTCCCAAAGTCTTCAAAAATGACCACTCGAATTTTGTTGAAAAACCATAATTACTTCCTAATTATACTAAATAATGCAATTACAATTATTTTCGTAAACGCATAGTTGCAATTTCTCGTAAATACAACTACATTTTTTTTTGCTTTACAAAGTTTAATTTTTCAATTCCTTGTAAAAATATCATTAAAATCGACCTGAATTTCTGCATTAAAGTGCTCATTTTTCGAAAAAGCTATAAAATGCTTATTCGAATTTTCTCACTTAAAAAACCATAACTGCAAATTCAACTAAATAATACAATTACGATTTTTTAAAACTAAACTATAGTTGCAATTTCTCAGTAAATGTAACAACAATTTTAAGCTTTAGAAGCAGAATTGAATATGCAAAGAAAAAAATTAAAATTCCTGTCGAACTGCAATCTGCTTAAAAAAAAAAACAACCAAAAAATGCGTACGATTTATACTGAGGAAATATAATTTGCAGGGTAATTAATTCTTCACTCTTGGACCTCGAAGGCTTTGTCGTCGAGCCATGGCCGAAAAATTGGCAAAGTCGAAGGATAATGAGCTCCTCTTTTTGAAGGAGCAGTTCCAGCAGGAGCTCCTTCCTGTCTCAACGGATACGTCGCCAAAACTATCGGTATCTGAAGCTTGATCTCTTTGTCCAAGCTTTTCGGACTTATCACGAACTGTTGAAGAATCGAAAACATTATTATTATTAATGATATTATGAAATAACAAAGTTCATGGAACAATGGAGAAAATTCAGGAAAACTGGAAACATACGTAGACGTGATAAAGGACGTTGATAAGATGACAACCACGGAGATTCGTTGGAGGCAAAGGTGGAACATACATCTGCTCGTTTAGCCACTCTTCGCCTTCGCCAGGTCTTATCTTTCCTCGTGAAACGCTAGCCAGCTCTCTTGTCTCGCTGGCCAAAACTTTGCCTCTACACATGTACTGAATTGTCTCGGTTAACGATGCCTTTGTAAATTTCATCGTTACCTAGTTAAAAAAAAAAAATAAAAAAATTAAAACGAAGCTGCTAAGTAGAAAATTAGACAATTTCCTTTTTTTACTGTATTCGTTTTTTTTTAAAGGAAATTGTTTTTACTGCGAATTACCAAAAAAATGTTCTAGACAGAAATCGATATAATTAGAATATGGAAATTAATTTAATAATTTAATGAAAGACTGTTTTTTGAGAGCAGGAAATAAGCTTGAAAATTAGTTTATCACTTAATAAAATTCTCAATTGCATGTTTAAATAAATTGAAAAAGAAGAAAAAATGTTTATGGGAATAAAGCTTCCGCTGTGAGGATGCAAAATTGTGCTTATTTTGGTAGAATTATTATTTTAGCAATCGTAATGGAAAACGCACTTTACTCCGATTGCTGACTGTAGCTGAAATTCCAATTGTTTCGCCAGGCACGTATCCACCTCTGTCCAGGCTCACTCTGCAAAACACAGGGCCGCCGGACACGCAGGACACTCCCACGCGTTGTTCAACCTCCAGTCTTGCTGGTTGCTGTAAATCACATTAGTTGAAGATACAAGATTGCACAAAAACTCCAACGCGAATTTCGAAATAATGTAGCACAAATATTTCAGAGCAATATGAAATTTTTATTTTTTAACTTCATTTCAATCGGAGAGAAAAAAATATATATTTTTTGTATGAAATTGTATTTTGTATTGAAGTACGATTTTTTTTTTTTAAACGTTGGAACTTGATTTTGCTTACAGAAAAAAAATATATCTTTTTTGTTTTAAATACATGATTGTAGAAAAATTTAACGTGAATTTTGGAATAATTTAGCAGAATAATATTAATTTTTTAGACCTTGACTTTGAATAGAGATGATGTTTTTTTTTCTTCTGTTTCACTGCCAAAGATTAATGATTTTAAGCACGAGAATGATTATTAAAATTACAAAATAACTCACTGCCAATATAGGCGGCTCGAGATTCAAATCAATTGGATTCATGACTATGAAGACCTGCTGATTCTTGTGCGTAAGACCACCAGGTTCTCGTAATGCTGCTTTGCAATAGTACTGAACCCATCCGTGCTTCCCGAGGAACGTTGAGGGAAGACCCAGTGGAAGTCCCAGTTTAAATGGAAAACTGTGAATACCGGGAGACAGCAGCGAAGGTCCCTCACCTGTTGTATGTAAAAATCATATTTAAATTCGTGTAATTTTAATAGAATGTATCTCTTCACGTTCACAGAAGCTTTTTATTGATTTAACATAAATTCTTTTTTTTTTATTTTTAGTTTGAAAAAAAAGTATAAAAATGATTTTTTATTTTCATTTTATGAAATATTTTTAAAAAAAATTTGGCACTCTTAATTTTATTTAAAAAAAAAAAAGAAATGTACATGGATTTTTATATATATATTCTGATCTATACACTATTATTACTATATTAGTGTAAGAAAAAAATCATGAAAATAAATATACTTTTTCGGAAGTTTTTGTAGTTGTTGCAAAAACCGATAAATTTAATATACAAAGTTTAGAAATTATTTAAAACCTCCGATGAAAGTATATTAATTTTACAAATATTTTTTAACAGCGTAACTAAAAAAAAAGAAACAAAGATAATTTATAGTTTACCAGGCTCTCCGAGCAGTCTCATTCGAAAATCTATATAGTTCTCCTTGTCGTAAACTCTCTCGGCACGTTGGCTTCTTACTCTGACCACTCCTTCGCCAATAACGTGAAAGTGCAAACCCGAAACGCTGCGGAATACAAATAAACTTGAATTTACATTGAAAAAAAAAAGTTGAACAATACAGATGCACAAAATAAAAATGAAATTTAAAATAAACTTAATAATCAAAAAAAAAGTTCAACAATACAGATGCACAAAATAAAAATCAAATTTAAATTAAATTTTAAAATAAAAAAAAATGTCGAACAATACAGATACACAAAATAAAAATCAAATTTAAAATAAATTTAATAATCAAAAAAAAATGTTGAACAATACAGATGCACAAAATAAAAATCAAATTTTCGTTTAATTAAAACACATAATGACATAAAAATCCAAAAAACAAATTGCTGCTTACTAAAAATATACTTAAAATTATATTGAAATTTTTTTTTTTTTTATATTATAAAAGCAAAGAATAAAAGCATCAGATTGTGTAAACCCATTTGAACACAATTTAGAATATAATTAACAAATTAAAGAAGAAAAAAAAAAAATTTGTTATTTATGTTTATTTAAAATGCATGTCTAATTGTTTGAATCCAGGTCAACAGCCGAGCTAAAAATAGGGGTAGTAGTGCTAGATATACGCGCGAGTGCGTAAATCCCTACTTAATTAATTTACGCGCCGTTAAGTTGCTTTTGCGTGATGCACACGATTCGTTAAAATTAAGCGTGTGTATGTTGCCGGGCGTACAGTGCAGCGCATATATAAGCTTTTGCGTCGTCCTTAAAGAATCTAATTAGTTATGCACGTGCTTACGCACTCGCATCGACTCTTCTGTATTTCTATATGCGGCTCTCACCTCCGCTCGTACACTCGTCACTTTTTTTCGTTTTTCCTCGCATCGTCGCACTTATGCCTTCCTCTATACTCGTTTGTATTTCAAAAAAAAAAAACACGACCATTATTTCATTAATTTGCAATTTATTCTTCGTTTCATTAATTCTCAAATGAGATCTAATCTTTTAAGAAAATAAAACTTCATTATTTCGCATCAAGCTAAGTTTCATTCTTTTTATATCGACTAGGAGCAAAATCTTGCTGTTTTAATCAACAATTCGTTGACCTTACAAATATGTTCAATTGAAGAAAATTTTTTTTTTTAAATTAACAAAAATATGTAATTGAATATAATTTCATACGTTTTTATCATTATTATTTATTTACCTGATTTTAGAAATATATTCCATTATTTTTTTCCAATCTTAACATTTTTTTTTCTAGAAAAATATTTTTTTTTAATTAAACAATAATAATAATAATCTATAAAAATGTTTAATTGAACAGAATTTAATGAAGTTTTGTTTTTGTTTTTTTTTTTTTTCTTTCATTTTCGTATATTATCCTAAATTTTGTATTGAATCTTTCAATTCATTTCTAATATAGTTAATATTTTATTCGAGTGCCTTTTAAGTTTTTTTTCCATCTTTAAATTAATTTTTTCAATCTTTTTTTCGAAATAAACATTTTTTTTTTCTAGAAAAATATTTTGTAAAATTAAACAATAATAATAATAATAATAACAATCTATAAACATGTATAATTGAACAGAATTTAATGAAATTTTATTTTTGTTATTTTTTTTTTACTTTCATTTTCGTATATTATCATAAATTTTGTATTGAATCTTTCAATTTATTTCTAATATAGATAATATTTTATTCGAGTGACTTTTAAGTTTTTTTTCCCATCTTTAAATTAATTTTTTCAATTTTTTTTTCATTTTCGAATTAAAAATTTTTTTTTCTAGAAAAGTTTTTTGTAATATTAAACAATAATAATAATCTATAAAAATGTATAATCGAACATAATTTAATGAAATTTTTTTTTGTTATTTTTTTTTTCTTTCATTTTCGTATATTATCTTAAACTTTGTATTGAATCTTTCAATTTTCAATAATCAATCAAATAAAAGCAATATCGATAATTAATTTAGAAAATTATAATCAAAAACAATCTGATGCATTTTTATTCAAATTATTACCTACCTTTTTAATATCAAAATTTTACGCAACTTTTCTATTAAAATCCTCAAATTAATTTCCTCTATCGTCTCAAATAAAAATCTTGCTACAAAAAAAAAATGAGTTAAAATAAAACGATAGTAATAATTAAAAAAAAAATTTAACACATTTTTATAACAATAATCTCCTATTTTGATTTCAGTATTTTTATTCACATATTTTATATTATATTTTCAAGGCTACTCACTATGCCTCGTCGTCCAGTTCGATGAGTACTCTCCCGGACAAAAAGTGGCCGGGAAAATAAAGTAAATTAGTGTTATCGAACAAAATAAGAAATTTGCTTAATTTTCTCGTCATCTTGGCTCTCGAATTTTTTTACGCAATCCTTGGCTATAAAAAATGAGAGAGAAATTTTTTTTTACGTAATCACTGCTATATATATGTATACAATATATATATATATTTTTTTAACAAAAATTATTTTTCTTTTTCAGAGTCTCTCCTGCAGGAATTCCCGCTCTGATCGGGTGAGCGAGCGAGAGAGAATCAGAAATGCTTTGGAAGCCTTTTGGTATTTCCTTCTCTTTACTTCACTCTTCACTTTATTCTCCACCCGCAACTCTTCCGAGCTCCCGCTGCAGACAAATGTTGTGCAGTCCACACTAACGTCATTTCTCGGTTCACGAAACGTTACGCAGCGATCACTGTATAATATAATAATAAAATATACACGTCACGATTGCTGCAGCAAATAAGGACGATGATCCAAGCACATAGCCATTATTCTTATTTATTTATTTATTTATTTAATTTTTTTTTTTTTAATTTTCTGCTTTATATTGACGATAACGATTTTTTTTTCTTTTTTTTCAGATGATTATCAACGCACTGTGCGTGTGTCACGCGCGTGAAACTTTCTGCGTGAGACGACGAAGACCTTGCTTCAAACTATTGCCTTGGCTTGCTATGCTTCGTAGTCGAGAGACGTAGGCTCCTGACCATTCTTGGTGGTGGGTTCACTTTCGCCTCCTACCACCGGTTTTAACCATCAACGCGTTCGCCAATCGGCGTTTGGTACCTGGGAAACTTGTGTGTTTTACCTGTCTGACGAGCGACCAATCCTGCCACGATCGTTCCAAACGCAAAGCTGGCTTTGTACAAAATATATTCTTTTTTACTGTATTCATTTTTGATATATATATATTTATCCTTTGTAAAGAGGATTTTTTGTCAGTCGGTTGGCAAAGCAATTTAACGATTTTTTAAAATAGAAATAGTGCAAGATTTTTTTTATTTACTTTTGTATTTATGAATTACTGGGTCAAGGACGAATTACACAAATAGGCAGCTGATATAGTGAAATAAAGAATAAAACAAAATTATTTTTCTCACGATTTACGGATTTTTTTTTAATAAAATTTGTTATAAATATTTATTATTGTGAAAGGGATTTTTTTATAAGGAATTTTATTCATTAAACATTTTTTGTGAGTTTATTTATTTATTTGTAGTATTTAAATGAGTCAATGAATTTGTCGTTGACAAATTATAAATTTATTATAAATAAAATTTAATAAAATCGAAGTCGTCTAAAAAAAATTTAAGTATTTTAGAGTTACATTTTCTTCAGCCAACTGATTAATATGATTAAAAATCTATTGGTTATTTATTTTCTAATAAAAAAAAAATTCTCTCTAATATAACTTTGTTTTGTCATCTACATTTTTTGTCGTAAACTTGAAAAATGCACAAAAAAGTATACCCAATTTTAATTCGAAAAAAAATGTTAATTCGCATTGAATAAAATATTTTTCTAACTATTCTAATTCTTTTTTTTAAATCGTAAAATAAGATCGCCAGAAAACCGACGATTTTACAACAAAAAATGTATTATTATAATAGCTTTACAAAAAAGAATTACACAGTAAACCGAAATGACTTTTTGTTTCATCATGGAAATAAAAGCACCATTAGAATATTTATTATACGGACAATTAAAAGGAAAGGATCTCGACTATTAATTCTTTAAAACAAAGAATTCAAAGTGAAAGTGACGCCCATTTACTATAATATAATAGATAGCAGAGTGGCGATCTCCAACGAGCGATGATAGTATCTCATTCTCATAAATTTTCAGCTGGGATTTTATTAAACAGGGAGAATGCAGAAAAATTAAGAGACTTTAATCCAGTTTTGCTCCAGATTATCCCAACGTGTCTCATTCGATCTCTTATATTAATAATAATAATAATAATAATAATAATAATAATAATAATAATAATAATTTAAATGTATTTTTAAACACAATTCAATTAAGTGTTTCATTATTATTATTTACTTTTTAATTAATAAAAAAAATTATTAAAAAATTTTTATTAATAAGAAAATTTATTAAAAAATTGTTATCAATAAAAATGTTGTTGACTAAAAAAAATTTAATAAAATAAAATAAAATAAAGTAAAATTACTAATAAAAAATGAGCAACGAAACTCAGTTTAATGCATTTTTACAATTATTTCCTTTTTTTCTGATTTCACTATCTCGTCGAAATTTTTTGAAATTCTATCTTAAAATTAATCTCTTCTGTAAATTTAGAAGATTTTTTTTCTATTGAAATAAACAATTAATTGACATTACAAAAATGTTTAATTAAATAAAACAAAATAGTAATAATTTATTTTAAAAATATATTTTTATCATTATTTCGTATTAATATAATTATTGTAAATTGTTTTTTGTGCGGTATGTGTTGCAGAACAGATTGGCCGCCGCCCGGTGAATCAATTACTCCAGCTCGAAATATTGTGTAATAGGGCATCTGCGTTGGATTGTCAGAGCCACCACAATCGAATACCGATGTTATATATGCTTGAAACCCCATATAAGAATATGCGCGACAGTCCCACGCGTTCTCATCGATGTAATAATAACGTGTGTGCGCGCCGTCTTTGTACAAGTGAAAGGATATAATTTTCGGGCAAAAGCGAGACTGAATTTCTTGGTTCGTTGAACAGGTGTTCGGAATGTTCAACCACAGGAAGACGATTGACCCCCCAAATTCGTTTGGTTCATTTTCTGTATTAAAAGTCGCGAAAATTATGTAACAAAAAAATTGAACGTATTTTTTTATAAAAGGTAGAATAATTATTTGTCGATAATAGTTTGTTGGAAATACAAAAAGTTCTGTTTTCATTGTTAATAAAATGAAATATGTTTGGAAGTAAAATATAGAAAATAGCTGCGGGTTATTTAACCGGTAATTTACCGACTCAGAGGAAATCGACTATCAAACGAGAAACGCTGATTGAACGTATCACTTATTTTTTATAAAATGCAGAAAAATTAATTGTGGACAATAATTTGTGGGAAACACCAAAAATTCTGTTTTCATTATTAATAAAATGAAATATTCTTGGAAGTAAAATATAGAAAACAGCTGTGGGTTATTTAACCGGTAATTTACCGACTCAGATGAAAACGTCTATCAAACGAGAAACGCTGATTGAACGTATCACTTATTTTTTACAAAATGACGAAAAATTATTTGTGGACAATAATTTGTGCGAAATACGAAAAAAAATCTGTTTTCTTTATTACTAAAATGAAATATATTTGAACGTAAAATATAGAAAACAGCCGCGAGTTAATTAACCGGTAATTTACCGACTGAAACGAAAACGTCTATCAAACGAACGCTGGTTGAACGTTTGAAAACACAAATTATAGTTGTGCAAGATGGAAGTGAAAATGAGTCAAAAGGATTATTTACGAAAGTATCTAAGCTCCGGCGACGATGGAAAGAAAAAGAAGAAGAAGAAGAAGAAGCTCAAAGTCGGGATAAAGACGTAAGTTTGTTTTCACAAAATCTCTACGCTCGGAATCACGAGCCTACAATAGCCCAAACTTTGTGTTTTAGGTTATGTTGAAAATAAATGTCCCAACGATAATATTGGACGTAAAAATCCGTACGTGACGAAATATTCGGCTAAAAGCCCAAAAAAAACTATCGCTTTTGCGGACGTTTTGATGTCGCGACAAAAAAAAGTAATATAATGAAAAATCTTCGATGAATTCTAACCTATAAATATTGTGTCCGTATAACCTACAAAAATTCACGAATATTTTCGAAAAGAAATGCACGCTTTTCTCTGTTGCGACAACACTCGAGATCTCTTTTCCAGAGTTAAAATCATCGACGACGACGTTGATCTGAAAAATATGCGACCCATCGAGGACGGCGAATTCGAAATTTTCAACGCCACCAACGAAGAAGCACCGCAGATTGTTGGCATCGTTGACGAAAGAGGACCTGTGGATTTTGCTGATAAGAGACGATGGAAAATCATTGCCGATGACGGCGAAGGAAACGTTGCTGTTAGTTCGAACGAACGTCAAAGAAGAGACGTCGATGATGAAAACAGCGACGCGACTCGAGGATCACAGAATCGAGTCGAAGACGAGGGCACAAAATCTGTAAAATCGAGAAAAAGCTCAATTGGCAACAACACGAGTCCATCGAGAGATTCCGATGGGGAAAATAAAGACGGAAAATTGAAATCTCGAAAGAAAAAATATTCCAAATATTCTGATAGCGACGTAAGTCCTCCTAGAAAATCTAAAAATCATTCTGAAAGCGACTCTTCTGACGATGATTCTAAGAAGAAAAAACGTAATCGCAAAGATTCGGGTTCATCGGAGAATGGTGATTCAAGTTCGGCTAGAAAATTGAGGAAAAAGAAGGAAAAGAGTAGAAAATCGAGGGTAGAATCTGATAGTGATTCTTCTAGTTCGAAAAATTCTGATAATTCGGATTTGAGTCCACCTAGAGATTTAAAAATGCGGAAGAATGATAGCCGAAAAGGTTTGAAGAATAATAATGTATCTAAAAATCGTGGAGACTCGGATTTGGATTTGAGTCCGCCTAGAAAGTCAAAAGACAATGAAACATCCGAACAGAGAAGTAAACGTTTTTCAAGAAGTCCCGGAAAAAAGCCGAGAAGGCAAAATGACTCGGATTCGGATTTAAGTCCTCCTAGAAAATCGAAAAACAATCACAGAGGTGAAAATTCTTCGAGAAGGCGCAAAGACTCGGATTCGGATTTGAGTCCTCCTAGAATGTCGAAAAACAATCACAGAGGTGAAAATTCTTCGAGAAGGCGCAAAGACTCGGATTCAGATTTGAGTCCACCTAGAAAATCGAAAAAGAATCACGGAGGTGAAAATTCTTCGAGAAGGCGCAAAGACTCGGATTCGGATTTGAGTCCTCCTAGAAAGTCGAGAAAGCAACGAGACTCGGATTCGGATTTAAGTCCACCGAGAAAGACGAAAAATAATCAGAGATCAATTGGGGGAAATAAAAATTCGTCGAGAAGTCCTGGAAGAGGATCCGGAAAGCGAGGAGGAGGAGGAGGCTCGGATTCGGATTTGAGTCCGCCGAGAAGATCAAATAAAGAGCATGGTGATGTGAGACGTGATTTCCGTCACGGGCGAACGGATGGTTTTAGAAATGGTAGCGAAAGACGAAGGGAAAGAGAAGTCAGTGATTCTGTGTCAGGTCCTTCGGATAAATATCGTAAAAAATCGCGTTCACCGCGAAGAACGTCTCGATGGAATGACGAACGAAACGGAAATTCGAGAAGTCCGGCTCGTGCTGAAAGAGACACTGATAAACGAATGAAAAAGACGCTCGATGGTAAAACTGCCGGTTTGCAAGACGCTCGGGCTTTGAGAATCGAAACGGAAGCGCACAGACAACGCGAGGCTGATTTATTCAAAAAGGTAATTTAATGCTTTTTACAATATGTATATGAATGGCATTTAATTTATACAAAAAAATGATGTCTCTACAAGAGGCAAAAAAGAATACAGATTTTTTTGTAACTTGAATCACCATAATTTTTCGTCAAATACATTAATATTTTTTCATAGATGGGCAAGGAAATGAGTGGAGCTGATCAAGCGCCAATATTGCGCGATCGAAAAACTGGAAAGAGACGTGATTTAGCTGCAGAAGCTGCAGCACGTAGAGAAAAGGAAAAACGACAGGAGGAAATCGACGAGAAATACGCGCGATGGGGCAAAGGGTAAATATATGAATGATTAATCTTTATTTATTAAAAAAAAATGATTTAATAACCATTTGATAATTTACTTTTATTAATTATTATTTCAGCTTAAAACAAGTCGAGGATCAAGCGGATAAGCGCGAGAGTGATTTGCACGAGATGAGCAAACCTTTGGCACGATACGCGGACGACGCTGATTTGGACAAACAACTTAGAGAAGTAATGCACGACGGTGATCCGATGTTGCAATATATTATGGAGAAACAGATAAAGGAAGGAAAACGCAAACCCGGTATGGATTGTCACGATAACACAATCGAATTCTCCATATTTTCTATAGTTAAACGAGAGAGGCCTTCGTAAGAACTCGATGATTTGCATTCGATATATCTCACTGTGTTCTTAACTTAACTTGCAGAACAACCCAGCTATCAGGGCTCATATTTACCGAATCGTTTTGGCATAAAACCGGGTCACCGGTGGGACGGCGTCGATAGAAGCAACGGCTACGAGAAGAAATGGTTCGATGCGAGAAACGCTCGAACTGCCGTACAAGAGGAAGCTTACAAATGGAGCACCGCCGATATGTAAATTCAACTGTAAATAAATGATATTATTATTATTCTATCCTTTTTCTTTCAACTTGGGAATTTACGAGTATTTTTTACAAATAAAGAATTGATGACGCAATGATTATGATTGCCTCAGTAAAAGTTAAATCGTTTCTTCACTTCAGAAATTCCTTAAGCGCTGGAGATTGATCTTTTTATTCTTATAACAAAGGGAGAAGTGTTGATACATTTTAATTGTTCAGTTTTTCGGGACTTTTTTAAAAAATTTAATTTAATTTAATTTAAAAAAAAAAATTATTTTAGAAAAAATGAATCGTTCGATGATTTGTATTAGAGGAAATAAATTTAAAAGAATAAAAAAATTATAATAATAAAATAATTCTTATAACATTTATCTAATTTTAACATACATTCTTGGTCGAAAATTTTTTCAAAACTACTTTTCTACTTTTAGCATAAAATTTTTGTCCAATAACGTTTGCAAATCTTCGTCGTTAAACAAAAAGGAAAAGTTTGTCATTTTCAAGATTCACAACAAATAAAATATACAAAAGTACCAAAAAAAAAACGAAAATTTATTTCATTTTACGAAAGATTTTTTTTGTCAAAAAAAATATACTAATCTTTATTCTTCGTCTGCATTACAAAAAATTACGTAATTCAAGATGCTTGCAGCGTCGAAAAATTGCAAATGTTAATTCCACTTTTTATTATCGAAATAATTTTTCAATTTCATTATTTTATTGCTCATCTACACACTCTTATGTAAGAGGCCCAAATTGCATCCGATGAAAATCGTTAGAATATAAAATGATAAAGTTACAAATTTAAATTACGAAACGTAATTAAGAAAAAAAAATCTGAAAAATATTCAGATAATTTCGAAGAAGGTTGCATTATCTGCAAATTGCATTTTCGCTCGATCTCGCTCTCGTCGGACTCCCACACGTTCGTCGTACTCTGCGAGACGACAGAATGTTTCGATCGGCTTACCACGGGAAAGCGCGAAGAGCGCTCCAGCCAAGCCGAGTAGTTGCTATTCCATCATATATGTATATATATGGGGCATTCCAAGTCAACTCACTTGGTCATCGACGTGACCCCCTCGGGATCACATACCGAATTTTTTTTGGGCCTATTTTGATCCAAAAAAAAGGTTTTTTTTTCAAATTTTCATCACTTGTTTTACCCTATTGAATAATTATTTTTTCCATAACTTTTGCGTAAAAATGATTTTCGATCAGGTTCAAATTACAGAAATTTTTTCCATAAAATCTTGGACTAAAAACAAGTATTTCCATCATAATTCGAGAGTGCGACGAGAATAATTTCTATTTTTTTTTTTAATATTAAGAAAAAAAATTAATTCCCTAATTTTTGTTCTAACTGAAATGGTTTTTCTTTTTCAATTTTATTTTAATTATTGTGCAATTTTCAGCGTTTAACTCTCAAAACATAGGAAATTTTTTTCTTACCCCATATTTAATTTTTAATTTTCAAAATTTGGAAAAAAATGTTTTTCTTAAATTAATAAAAAAAATATAAATTATCCTCGGCCCATTTTCGAACTACGATGGTAATACTTATCTTTAGTCCTCGATTTTATGGAAAAAATGTCAGAATTTTAAAACCAGGTCGAAATTCATTTTTACTCAAAAGTTATGGAGAAAAATGATTTTACAGGGTAAAACAAGTGATAAAAATCTGAAAAAAAAAATATCTTCTTTTTTCTTGTAACAAAATATACCGGAAATAAATTCGTCAACCGAATCCGAGGGGATCAGCCCGATGACCAAGACAATTGACTTGGAATGCCCCTCATACATATATACGTATATTTCGTTGATATAGCAGTTGAATATATATCGACGCAGGCAAGTCGCGACGCAAGGGCAGGGTCGTCGGCAGCGAGAGGCATTCAGTACGCCCCGCGACGTCGACGGGACGCTTACAGACCTTCTCATCGTCGTAGATTTTAGTCGCCTAGCCGCCAGTAGTACAATCCGCTCGTTACCTTCTCGTAGAAACACGTTGCCGTAGTGTCACACAAGTAGAAACCCTCTTAAAAAAAATTAAAAAGAAAAAAATTCCAAAGCGCACAAAGTATCGACCAAAGACTCTTAAAATATATTAAAAAAAAAATAAAAATAAAACGCAAGAAAATTGCAAAAGAGAATTAAAGAAACAAAAAAACTGCAGTACAGAACGTCCAGAATTTATGAAAAATATTGAAGCAAAGCGAAACTTTATCTCTCGAAGTAGTGATAAAAAAAACATAGTCTTCGCTGCGTACGAGGGCAATAAAGAAAAAAATACCGAAAACTCGTAAAGAATTGCAATTCTTTATCTAGTATCGAGAACACATTTTTCATTACTATAATTATTATAATTATAATTCTTTTTTTTTCTACGTGTTTCGTCGAGGGTATTACGCCGCGTTTGCTATAGTTTGCCTTAGGGAGCAAATAAAAAAAAAAAATAAAAAAATATAGCACTGCGCCTAAAACTGTGAGGAACAAATGTTTACGAGAGACTGCATCGTGAATTCGTAGCAGTGACTGAAGTTACTATATATATAAATTATTTAACCACGTGTGCTACGCATTATTTTTTTTTTTGTTATTCTCCACTATTGAATATTAATAATCGAGATATTCGATTTTAGAATAAGCGATATTTAAAAGAAAAAAAAAATTAAGAGAGTGGATTTTGAATTTTGTAAAGTTATATTTTGTTACGAATTTACTTGTGTGGAGAAAAAAAAAAGAAAAGCAAAAAAATGGGATGCAACACGAGCAAGGAAAGCGTCCAGCCGGCTGCCGAGGATTCTAAGGATGACGTTAAGAATGGCGGTGAGGAGACACGCACACATACAAAAACAAAATTGTTCTACTAAAAATGTTGAGATTTTTTTACACGCCTTTTCCATACCGCTTTTATGCACGCTTCTTTTTGCGCTTCTTCGCCCGGATTCGAGGCTTCTTTTTTCATCTCTTAAGTGCGCCCTTATGATCGATGTGTAATACCACATAGACGCATAGCTTTTACGATCTCGAGGGAATTCCCGAAGGGTCTCGAGGCATTCGCGTAAGGGTGGACTGTGAGTAATTCGGTTTCTCGACTGAATTCGTACAGTCATTGGCCACCCTCTGCAGAGTTTCGCCGTTTCCGGACTGAAATTCTTGCGAAGGATACAGAAAGGTGGCCAATCACTGGTGTCTTTAGCTGCTTAAGCGGCCAAATACTGTGATATTTATTTAGAATACCGGCAGACAGTGTTCTGGAAGGGATGCTAGTGAACTTGATTTTTCTGCCACTGAAAGACACGATGAAATATTTGTTCATTTTTTTATCGCTTTTACATATTTTTAGGAAAAAACTGCAAAATTAATAAAAGGCTTTTTTGAAATTATAATTTTCTAAAGATTCTGCCTTTGTCGCTTAATAATCTTTTCTAAATTCAACCGTTTGCTCCATTTTAGTCATTTGAGCTAGAATAAAGTGGAAAAATTAAATGTTAGATAATATGGATAAATTTTTATTATCAATTTATATTATTATGGAAATTATAGAATGAACTGTGATTTATTGAATTTCTGGAATGAATTCGCACAGTTATTGGCCACCTCTGCAGAATTTGGCAGTTTCTCGGGCTGGTCAATTTTGCGAGATTTTTTGAAAATACTGATTGGCCAATCACTGTGATTTTTAACAGCTTAAGTGGCCAATCACTGTGATTTTTAACAGCTTAAGCGGCCAATCACTGTGACATTTATTCGCAATGCCGGTAAGCTGTCTCGTGCGAGGTCTCGTGATTCCAGAAGGGATGCTAGGGTTCCTTGAATGACGCAAAGGACAGTAATTATTTGATAAGAAAATTCATTTTTCGTACTTTTAACGAAAATTTCACAAATTCAGTTTATTAATTATGCAACCAAAAGAAGATTTATGAGTTTTTAGTTTTACGAAAAAAAAAATTCATTACGTCATTTTTAAAATATAAAGTCTAAGTTTAACAAATTTATAAAACTATGTTTGTTCTAACAAAAAAAAAAAAAATTGCTAAACGATTTCCAGTTTGCGATTACAATTATACAGCTGTCATTCTATGAAACCATTAATATCGATCGACACATATTTAGCGTAGGAGCAAAAATGTATTTTTAGTTGATAATCATTGTGATTACAGTGATTAACACGCGGAAGTTGACAGTGATGGATTCCTGGGTCTAATATTATATTCACTGACCATATTCCATATATTGGCACACTCTAAAAAATTCGGACGATTCAAAGGAGTCGAGTGTGCCAATCACTGTACATTTTTTCATTTTTTTTGGTTGCAATTCCTTGATTTTTGTCAAATTTGCCAAAAAATGTATTTACAGCAAACCTTGTTACTTTGACAATCTTATTTTGCTATTCAGTGATTTAAAAAAAAAAAATTTTAAGATAACAAAAGATTTTTCGTCGAATTGGCAATAAAAATAAAAATTTCAAATTTTCCATTTTTTTAAGCCAAAAAATTAGTGTAAAATTTAAATTTCAAAAGACTTTAACAAACGCTTTTTTAATTAACAAAAATAATTATTAAAATTTTAATTCGAATTACGAAAAATTAATTTTCTTCTTCTTAAAATTTTTAGACCTTTTAGTTGTAACATTCTCTAGCAATTTTGAATGTCAAGGGATCCTTTTTGGTTTGTCTTGCATCTATTCGATATTATTCGGCTGTATTTCGCGTCGAATTTATTGAAAAAAAAAAAAAAAAAAAACAGTTACGCATAGTTTGTACAGAAAGTAGAGAGAGAGAGGTTTTCATTGTGGAAAACCGAGAATCAAAAGCTAAAAAGCTCTACTCCAGTAAATCGCTTGTACGTGAGAAGCAGAAGGACAAGCATGAAGCCATTGCTATTCCGCGAGTGAGCGTATCGGTTCTTCCGGCGCGCTTCCGTCGTTTCGTAGGCGCCTGGTGAGACAGATAGATCGTTTCTGAGTGCGTGTGCAATGTGCAAATACGGCATACGCATAGCGCGGTGGTGCCCGGAAAACGCGACGTCGACGACGCAACCAACGGCTACTATGTGTCGCGCGTGTACAGTAGTGCTCTTCAGTAGATACGCCCTGCACGCGTCAGACCGACTCGCTGCTTGACGACCAATTCTACTGAATGCATGCGTTCTCGATACAAGACTACGAGAATTATAGAGTCCTATTATCATCTATTTTAACGCAGACGATCGGAGAATTAACCGACTTAAAGTTATTTAAGCGCAATTTAAGGAGATTACGTCATTACAGCCAATCCAAGGTCGATGATTTAGAATTTTAGAATTTTAGAATTTTAGAATTTTAGAATTTTAGAATTTTAGAATTTTAGAATTTTAGAATTTTAGAATTTTAGAATTTTGGAATTTTAGAATTTTGGAATTTTGGAATTTTGGAATTTTAGAATTTTGGAATTTTAGAATTTTAGAATTTTGGAATTTTAGAATTTTAGAATTTTAGAATTTTAGAATTTTAGAATTTTAGAATTTTAGAATTTTAGAATTTTAGAATTTTAGAATTTTGGAATTTTGGAATTTTAGAATTTTAGAATTTTAGAATTTTGGAATTTTAGAATTTTAGAATTTTGGAATTTTGGAATTTTAGAATATTAGAATTTTGGAATTTTTGAATTTTGGAATTTTGGAATTTTGGAATTTTAGAATTTTAGAATTTTAGATAACAGCAAATATTTCCAACTTGATTCGATTTTTGCTGTTTGCATAAATATTTAGCAAAAATGCTTCGCCAATATTCGATGATAATTTTGCGGTAATATAAATCATATTTATCATGAATAATTATACGTGTACACTAAATTATTTTTTTATCCCGGCCAATAGTGGTACACGATCAACGATTGTAACTTATGGTTTTCATACTCAGGCGAGGCTAAAAGTACATTTTCTCAGTAGACTCCAATGTACACAATAGCGATGTCCAATGGCTTCCTGTGTGCTCATTAAACATTTATACAAACCAAGAGTCTTTTGGCGATCGATTCACTCGACTCGAGTCACCCTCATCCCGTTGTAGCTTCCTTCAACATCGCGTTGCACTTCCTGTGTAAGCACTGCATGCCTGCATATACACGTATCCTATGTATGTTATCGTATTCTCGGTAATTGGAGAGACCGAAATAGTGTAATTGCATGAATCTTAACTTCTAAACCTCCTTCTATTATCCCTCTTCGATTTCCCTTTTATCTACATTTTTATGTCTATTTCCATTGTGTCTATCTATTTGTGTTGTGTCACTTTCGTAAAATATTTAATGAATCATAACGAATGATATAAACTCTTATAAAAGAATTCTCTGGTTCAAATTTATTTATTATTCTAAAATTCTAAAATTCTAAAATTCTAAAATTCTAAAATTCTAAAATTCTAAAATTCTAAAATTCTAAAATTCTAAAATTCTAAAATTCTAAAATTCTAAAATTCTAAAATTCTAAAATTCTAAAATTCTAAAATTCTAAAATTCTAAAATTCTAAAATTCTAAAATTCTAAAATTCTAAAATTCTAAAATTCTAAAATTCTAAAATTCTAAAATTCTAAAATTCCAAAATTCTAAAATTCTAAAATTCTAAAATTCTAAAATTCTAATGTTTGGTCCATTAGTTGAAAGTGATAAAATAATCTCATTCTCTTGATTTATCTGGTAACATATACGTTAGACTTCAAGGTTCACATGTGAATTATAATGACCTCTGATAAAGCACTAATTTCTTTTTCTTCTCTCATTCTTCTTTTTTTTTTCCTCTCCTTTTCTTCACTGATTGCCAATCTCGATTGCGCGCACGATCCCGGCTCGTTTTGCTAAGTAACTGAAGGAGTTGGCAGTTAAGTGGAGATGATCACGCGCTCGGATAGTTCACACGCTTGCGGTAATTAGAAATAAGGGAAGAAAAAAAAAAAAAAAACGTGTGACTCCCCGAGATAAAGTATCGGTACCGAGGAGTTTTCGCATTTTTCGAAAATTTACTGCCAGCGAGTGAAAACTTTATCTCCGGTACATTATATCCCGTTTTTCCACAGGAGTGTGGGGGTTAAAGCACTTGTTTTGTTCGAACGAAAATCGATCGCGCGGATTACGTATTGTCGTCCAACATAGAGACGCGAGACGCCGCTTCAGACACTCTCTAGCTAGAACGTCTAGACTAATGGAATTCCTACATTCGACGGAGAGACGATCGTATTTAAATGTCCACACGCTTCGGAGCGTAATGTAATCGAAGTTGTAATGGAGCCGAATAGGCAAAGAGACCTCCGTTTATGCAGTCCAAGGACACAATGACGTATTGCCACCTGTCTGCACTGTTCCACTAAACGGAATTTCATTTAATCCACTCGTAACCGAAATGAACGAAAATTTACATGTGAAAACAAACATATTTTTAACTGGCGATATATAATGTTTACGTATGTCACACATATTTCTACCTTTTGCCACATTGTACCCGATTTAAAATTCTGGAAATTATGGAAGCTCTGGAAATTTTGGAAACTCTGGAAATTCTGGAAAGTCTGAAAATTTTGGAAATTCTGAAAAGTCTGGAACTGGAATGTCTGCAGATTTTAGAAATTCTGAAAAGACTGGAAACTGGAAATTCTGGAATATCTGGAATTTCTGGAATTTCTGGAATATCTGGAATTTCTGGAATTTCTGGAATATCTAGAAATTCTGGAATTTCTGGAATTTCTGGAATTTCTGGAATATCTGGAAATTCTAGAATTTTTGGAATTTTTGGAATTTTTGGAATTTCTGGCATTTCGGGAAATTCTGGAAATTCTGGAATATCTGGAAATTCTGGAATATCTGGAAATTCTGGAATATCTGGAAATTCTGGAATATCTGGAAATTCTGGAATATCTGGAAATTCTGGAATTTCTGGAATTTCTGGAATTTCTGGAATTTCTGGAATTTCTGGAATATCTGGAATTTCTGGAATTTCTGGAATATCTGAAAATTCTGGAATTTCTGGAATATCTGGAATTTCTGGAAATTCTGGAAATTCTGGAAATTCTGGAAATACTGGAAATTCTGGAAGTTCTGGAAACTCTGGAAATTGTAAAAATTCTGGAAACTCTGGGAAATTAAAAATTTAGAAAAATATTGGACGTGGCCATTTTTTATTTACACGATCAAAAAAACTGTAACCAACAGTTAGTCGCGTGATTTTTGTTTTAATAGAGTTTTTAAAAATTGATCGGACGTCATCATTGAATCTTTGTTAGCGAATGATTTAACGTAAAAAGGCGTTATTATGCGATGTTGCGAATAAAATCGATATTGATGCTGTGGTTTGATAAATGGTTGATTAGATGCACCAATAGAGAATGGAATTTACCATCGTTAAACCCGCGTCGATTCACACGTTAATTGACATTGATGAAGGGCAACGGAATGATATATGAATTCCTCGAATATGTGCTATAAGTATAATCCTTGTTGAAGCCAGTTTACTTGGCGTTTGTGTATTACACTGGCATTATATCTCGCGAAGCTGAGTGAGCTCCGAGGGTTCGCGTGCAACGCTGACCTCCTTCACGACAACCGCTAGATAGGTCTCGGGTCATGTTTATGATTCCTTCGAGTATTACCACCGTTCTCGCTTATACACACGAATTAACATCTCTGACGGACGATTTTTCATGCGAACGCAGCTTAACGCTGCACCCTCGCTGCCATTCGTTATTCTTTCTACTTGCACTTTGCTCAAGCAATCACGTCGATGTACCTTCTTAATAGAAACTGAAAGTATCATGGAAACAGGTCACTGAAGAAACCTTTTGTTTAAATTAATGTCTTTTGAATTCTCACTGGATTGATTAGGAACCTATGAAAATGAAATTATTACTCTCGACACGTGGTATCCTCTTATGAGATTTTAATTATCATAAGATTAAGCGCTTTTTAACGT
Organism: Perithous albicinctus; assembly: GCA_964016905.1. Taxonomy (NCBI): domain Eukaryota; kingdom Metazoa; phylum Arthropoda; class Insecta; order Hymenoptera; family Ichneumonidae; genus Perithous; species Perithous albicinctus. The sequence continues at coordinate 15,223,234 of OZ024696.1, read as the reverse complement.
CTGTCAAAGATTCGATATTGCAAAATTTGACCGCCAAATATTGATACAAGTTCAGCTATTATCTTTTTGGTCATGCAAAAAATGTATCCACCTCTAATCACTTTTATATTCGATTTTAATGTTTAAAAAGTGTAAAAACAAAAAACCTTTTTCGATTCGTACGGTTCTTCTAGAATTCTAAAATTCTAAAATTCTAAAATTCTAAAATTCTAAAATTCTAAAATTCTAAAATTACAAAATTTCAAGATTCTAAAATTCCAGAATTTTTAAATTCTAAAATTCCAGAATTTTAACATTCTAAAACTCTGAAATTCCAGAATTTAAAAATTCTAAAATTCTAAAATTCTAAAATTCCAAAATACCAGAATTTTTAAATTTTAATATTCTAAAATTCTAAAATTCTAAAATTCTAAAATTCTAAAATTCCAAAATTTCAAAATTTCAAAATTTCAAAATTTCAAAATTTCAAAATTTCAAAATTTCAAAATTTCAAGATTCCAAAATTCCAGAATATTAAAATTCTAAAATTCTGAAATTTTAGAATTCTAAAATTCCAGAATTTTTAAATTCTAAAATTCCAGAATTTTTAAATTCTAAAATTCTAAAATTCCAGAATTCTGAAATTCTAAAATTCCAGAATTTTTAAATTCTAATATTCCAGAATCTTTAAATTCTAAAATTCCGAAATCTTTAAATTCTAAAATTCTAAAATTCCGGAATCTTTAAATTCTAAAATTCTGAAATTCCAGAATTTAAAAATTCTAAAATTCTAAAATTCCGGAAACTTTAAATTCTAAAATTCTGAAATTCCAGAATTTAAAAATTCTAAAATTCTAAAATTCCAAAATTCCAAAATACCAGAATCTTTAAATTCTAAAATTCTAAAATTCTAAAATTCTAAAATTCTAAAATTCTAAAATTCTAAAATTCTAAAATTCTAAAATTCTAAAATTCTAAAATTCTAAAATTCTAAAATTCTAAAATTCTAAAATTCTAAAACTCCAAAATTCCAAAATTCCAAAATTCCAAAATTCCAGAATTCTAAAAAAAATGCATGAAAAATAGCTTTATGATGAGTCATAAAAACCTTTTGAGTCTAGTGAGTTTGTTTTGAAAATGAAATTATTCTTTGAAAAACAAGAGAACGAAGTAAAAAAAAGAAGACATAAATTGGGTAATCAATTTATCCGCGAACAGTTTGTTTGCGTGAGCCAAACGTCAAGAGCAGACCGCAGTAGCAAGTGCAATGAGAGATTTATCGAAGCGCGATTGATACGCGCTCGTTTGGTGGGAAAGAGAGAAGGGCGAGGGGGAAGGGTAGCGAGCCGCGGGTGTTGCACAGAGAGGGTCGTTGAACGAGAGGATCGATTATTCAGTCAGCGGGCTTTTCCGCTAGCCGGTATTCTCGCGGCTGTGTGTGGCCGATCGAAACCGAGCCTCGCAACCAGCTAAAGTGAGCTGTACACACGTTGTGTCTGTATGTTACTATACTGCACGTGGAATGGACAGCAAACTATATAAAGTACATATCGTTATTGCGCTATATAGTTACTGTCCCGGGTGTGTTGTATCGGAGCCCGAGAGCATTCAAAGCTCATGGGTTTATAATATTCAGGCAGTCTATTACTATATCGTGCCCTAGCCAAGGGTGATAACGGGACTGCAAAGCCAGACTGAAACAAGTCATACAGAATATGGTAGAGAGACGTGTATTCGGTGGTTACCAGTCATTGAACGCGTCACTGTGAAACCAGTGAAATTGGAAAAAGGATTATATTTTTTTTTTTTTTTTTTTTTTTTTTTCAGCTTGACAAAAATATCTGATTGAAAGCATTTCAAAAGGGACAGATAACAGGGCTTTTGTATATATTTCAATCAGATATTTTTTGGCACAAAGCTTTGAATATTCCAGATTATACGAATATTCGCTCAAAGTGTTGAGAAGACAACAAATTTTGTTTTTCTTTTGCTTTTTAGATTTTGCAATTTTTTTTTGGGGAATTTTGAAAATTTCATTTGTCAATTTGGGAATGAAAAGAAAAAGAAGAAGAAATTTGTTACGTCTGTAACGAGCTTCAAAGAAATTCGATAATATTTATAAATTTTAAATAATTTATCTGGCCAATCGATTTGTAAAGGAAATTTGGACTTTTGACAGAGCATTGAAATTCGGATAAAATCACACCCTCCGTTGGTTGAATTCTATAAAACTGTAATTAAAGCCAGTAATCACAATGCTGAAATGTAAAATCTCATCGCGATCACAGTGGTGTTAATGTGTCAATGACTGGGACATCCACCAAGTTTTAACACGATACATAACGCAAGAACATTAAGAGGGCACAGCCACTACCCCCGGGAATGCTCAACAGAGCCGGCACATTCATAACTGAGCCGCGTCACGCGACACGTGTGCACCCTCGTTTAGCTTACTTTGTATGTGTTAGCGCGAGCGCGCGCCCCCTCGCCCTCACGGAGGGTTGAATTGTACGCTCGCTAATATCGTGATTGACTCGCGATAGAGTCGTGTCCCAGTTTCCGAAGGGCCTCGGCACTTGCTCGACAAAGTTTTTTCTCTTCTATTCTTTTTCTTCTGTAAATGGAATTGCACAAATCTATATGAACATATATATATATATATGTATATATGTGTATGTATATATATATATATATGTGCCATTGACGAGTCGAACTTGATGCCCTCGACTTTCTGCACCTTCGTTTGCTAGTCGTTTTTATTCTCTACTTTCTCAAAGTCGTGGAAATACGTGCATAGCTACTTTTTATTTGCAGTATACATGCAGGGTTTGTGCAACCACAGTCGACCTTTACTATTTATTCTCGAACTTGGTTCTACAACACATAGTTTACTCTCAAAGCTCGTTCAGGTTTAATCGCTTTTTTATATGCGCGTTGGTGACCGGGGCAAAATGTATTGAATTAATGTAATGGATTTGAAAAGAATATTTATTTGTAAACAAATTTATATATATATTTTTTTTTTTTCGTTAAATTGGCATAGGAGATTTTAAGATTTTTTGAAATATTGTTGATTTGGCAAATATTAATTATTTATGCCGAATTTATGATGGAAATTATTTATAACGGATTTGAAAAGACAAAAATTGGGTTTTGAATAAAATATTTATTTGTGAAAAAATGTATTGCTATTTTTTTTTTTGTTAATTTGGTATTGAAAAATGTCAATATTTTGGGAAAAATTATTGATTTGGGAAAGATTAATTATTTATGCCGAATTTATGACGGAAATTATTTATAACGGATTTGAAAAGACATAAATTGATTTTTGATAAAAATATTTATTTGTAAAAAAAAATGTATTACTATTTTTTTTTTGTTAAATTGCCATAAAAAAATGTCAATATTTTTGCAAAAATTATTGATTCGGGAAAAATGAATTATTTATGCAAATTTTATGGATTGCGAATTTTGTAAAATTATTTGTGCTAAAATTATGGATTGAGAAAAAAATGAATAATTTTTTAAAAAATCATGTATTCAGAAAAATGAATAATTCACGGATCTGAAATTTTTAAAAATTATTTACTCGAAAATCCTTATTTCAAAATAATAAATTCCTGACAAACTCAATCGAAAAATTGCGACAAATATTTATTTAAAAAAAATAATAAGGTTTTATTCTCAATTAAACTAAAAAAAATATTGGTAAAAAAATATTTGTAAATTTGGTACCTCGAATCCAATTTCAAGGATATTCACTATACTTTACGATTTCACCTATAACATTAAAAAAAAAAAATCGATTGCTCCTTGAAAGGCTTTTCAACATTCTATTTTCGGTTAGTCTGGCCATTTGACCCCGGTCTTAAGTAAACATAGTTCATAAAATAACCAGAATTGGTGAAACTCCTCGACAAAACACTTTGGACATTGGAGCTTTTGATACCCGATTTCGTATCCTATATCCACAGAAGAGAAGGTCTAGAGGATTCGACGACGTTTTTTTTTTATTTATTTTTTTTCTCCTCTTCTTTCGATTACGTATCAACCTCGAGAGTTTCTTTTCAGGAAGGAACGGTTGAAGGGTGCGGTCAGAGTACTTCGGAGTAGGTCGATGATGCAAACATTATACATGCATAATAACGCGAGTACACAAAGTTAAAAGAAAAAAAAAAAAAAGTCGTGCTTTATACGAGGCACTCCTAACAAAATCTCGTGACCTTTGTATACATTTTTCTTTTAATTTTTTCTCCACTTAGCATCATAAAATGACTCTAATTATCGATACTCCAAATCGTCGCAAAGTTGATTGGGACAATTGTGGCTTTGATACAAAAGTGCTAAACTGAAACAGTTGACTTAATCGATTTGATTATAAAATAATGAAATATATATATTTTTTTAAAACCAGTAAAGTGACAAAACAGAAATTACTTTTGATATCAAAAATATTTCAATGTTAACATAGATTTAGGATCACCAGCTCTTTTTTTTTCTTCATTTTGTAAAATTTAGTTTTTCATAAATAAATAAAGTGAAGTAAATCTTTAAAAAAGGAAATTACAAAAAAATGGTTATTTTATTTTACAATGTGGTTATTATTATTTTGGCAATAACAACAAAAATTAGGACCTGACTCTGTGTAAATATTGGAATATATATATTTTTTTAAATGTTTATTTATTTATTTATAAATAAATGTCGAGGAGAAGTCTGATCGACCTGGAATTCTTTAAGTGGGAAACTAAACGATGCCAGTTCAAATGATTTGTTAGCCAGTTCAGAAATCGAATGATGCTCTTTAGGGTTACAGGGAAGATTTATATAGTTGCGTTTGATCGATAACGTTTATCCGTCTTTCGTCAGTAACGTTTGACCCAAAAAGTACGTCTATTACGGCCGGAAAGCTTCTCGAGATATGTCGTGAAAAATTGTCCAAATTGGGAAATCCGGAGATCGATCACTTCGTGTCAGAAGCATTTCGCTCGGAAAAGTATCTATATAGGGATAACTGGGGTGCAGATTATAGATATATGTATTTTTGCCATGATCGCTACCCTCGTCTACCCAATAAATAAGCCTGTCGCACGGCTTCAACTTGTTCGGATGTCAAACGCTTGAATCCACAAAGCTGCCTTTTGAGAAAATAGTACCATTATTTATTTTAAAATGTTGGTCTTGAGACAAGTTTGTATTTATAAAAAAAAAGAACTGAAGAGAAATTGATGTTAAAAAAAAAAGAAATAGAGATTGAGGAGACTTTTAATTTATGCTAAGATTATGGATTTGGTAGGATTCATTATTTATGCAGAAATTTTGGATTTGATAGAATTTCTTATTTATGCCAGAATTATGGATTTTATTAAATTCGTTATTTATGCAAAAAATTTGGATTTGATAAAAATTCATATTTATGCAAAAATTTTGGATTTGACAAAATTCATTATTTATGCAAAAATTATGGATTTTACAAAATTCGTTATTTATGCAAAAATTATAGATTTTACAAAATTCATTATTTATGCAAAAATTATGGATTTTACAAAATTCATTATTTATGCAAAAATTATGGATTTGATAAAATTTCTTATTTATGCAAAAATTATGGATTTGATAAAATTTCTTATTTATGCTAAAATTATGGATTTTACAAAATTCATTATTTATGCAAAAATTATGGATTTTACAAAATTCATTATTTATGCAAAAATTATGGATTTTACAAAATTCGTTATTTATGCAAAAATTATGGATTTTACAAAATTCGTTATTTATGCAAAAAATTTGAATTTTATAAAATTCATTATTTATGCAAAATTTTTGGATTTGACAAAATTTCTTATTTATGCAAAAATTTTGGATTTGATAAAATTTCTTATTTATGCAAAAATTATGGATTTTACAAAATTCGTTATTTACGCAAAAAATTTTGATTTTATAAAATTCATTATTTATGCAAAAATTATGGATTTTACGAAATTCGTTATTTATGCAAAAATTATGGATTTAAAAAAATCTTACTTATGTAAAAATGGCATATTAGACAAAATTGATAATCGATGCAAAAGTTATGAATTTTCAAAAATACATTATTAATGCAAAAACATCAAAGATTTGACAAAATTGATAATTTATGCAAAAACGTTGGATATAAAAAATGAATCTTATATTTGAAAAAAAAAATTCAATAAAAAGAATTCATTACTATAGAAAAACAAAAAATGATTTTAGAAAAATGCATAAATTATTTTTAAAAATCTGAGAAAAAATTCTAGAAATCATGTGTTGCATACAATTTTTTTCTAGCTGCTGCCCATCATAAAGTTTTTCAAATTCTTTCAATTTTTTAGTTCTTCAAAGAATCCCAAAAAAAAAAATAAGAAAAAAAAAAATAGAAGCAATCGCCGTTCGATTTCAGCCAAATAACCAAAAAACGTTATTTTCGAAAAAGGTTTTTCAGTATTTTTCCACAATTAAAAAAAAAGCTCGTTAATCTGTTTAAAAAAAATCGCACATAATTAAAAATGTGTATTTTTTTAAAAATACTCCTTCTTCGACTTACGTAAATCATATAAAAAATTAGGGACCCAATCTCAAGGGTCAAGGGTCAGCTCGAAACCAGGTGGAATGTCCCATATGCACATATAGGTATGTTTCAGTGTTTGATCGCTACCCTCGACTCTATGTAATAAATAAGCATTGTCGCACGTTCGACCACTTCTCAGGCGCTTCGATTCACATAGCTTCTATTTTCTGTGGTAAGCAACAGAGAGAGTGTTAAAGTTTGGAGCGACGACCGCTGAGTCTCTCGCAACACTCCGTGTTGGGCGAGTTTCGTTTATTGATCTCTTGCTCCCTGGGACTAAACTCGTTGCTGCTTTTAGCGAGTTTCTACGTACAGAGTCATGCATATATGTATATATAAATTTAAAAAAAAAAAAAAAAATATATATATATATATACAGTATAAAGACTTTTCACACCAACAAGGTGAGCACTCCGGTGTGGCTTTCATTATATTTTTCTTTTTATTTCGTCTCGTTATACCGTTTTCTTTTTTTTTTTTTTTTTTTTTTTTTTTTTTTTTTTTTTTCCTGTAAACCCACGTTAGGCTTTTGACCCTTCACCTTAAATGAGACTCAGAGAGGGTGGCTCAGAGATTTTAGTATATACAAGCTTCGAAGCTTTGGGAGTGTCGATGGGATCCCATTTGCCTCGTGTCTCGCACGATAAAACTCGATTACACGCGCAGTCTGTTGAATGAATGAGCCGCAACGAAAGAAAAAGCTTCTATCGCTAATTTTTTTTTTTTTTTTTTTTTTTTTTTCTTGGCTTTTATCGTGGCTTGTTGATCGCGTGTGTTTCGTCATGGAATTTCGAGAGCTCGGAGAGATGCAATAGCTCAACTCAGAATTTTTTAAAAATATTCCGCTGTATCTTATGTATGCAAATTGGAATTTTAATTACCGATCTTTTTTTTTGCCGGAGCGGCAAAAAAAAAAAAAGCAAGCGAGAAAAAAAAATCTCGACGCAAAAGTGAAACACACTTATTCACTTTTGCGTGGAGAATTTTTTTTTCATTGAAAAATGTGGAAAATTATTTCACGACTTTAGTCGAGAATTTTTTTCAATTAATTTCGAAGATTATCTCACAATCTGTGTTTTGATATTTTATTTTTTTTGCTAAATCCTAGCATGTTTGGTTGTCAATTTTAGAAATATTTTGTTTAATCGAAAAAGAAATAAAAATTTATAAACTTGCGATAATACATTATGTTTTTATATTTTTTTTTATTTTACTAATTAATGATATATCTTTAGAATATTAAAAATTAAAAGAGACGTTCTTTCATGAAAGAAAATTATTTTTTAATTTCTTTTTCAATAAAATAAAATATTTCTATAATTTACTGCCAAACATGCTAGGATTTTGTAAAAAAAATTTGCAAAACACAGATTGTGAAATAATTTTTATGAATGAATTTCGAAGATTATTTCACAATCTGTGTTTTGCAATTTTTTTTTTTGCAAAATCCTAGCATGTTTGGTAATAAATTATAGAAATATTTTATTTTATTGAAAAAGAAATTAAAGAATAATTTTTTTTTATGAAAGAACGTCTCTTTTAATTTTTAATATTCTAAAGATATATAATTAACGTAAAATTGTTTATGAAATAAATAAACAAATATCATGAATTAATTTGATTTCTATAAGTTAATTTTCATTTCTATGCTCAATACAAATTATTTGTTCATTTTACAATAATTTTTTTGTCAATAAACGTTTAAATTTTTCATTTATTTTTAATTCTGACAATAAAGTTAAAAGTTCATGACTTTTTATTGAAGTTTCTAAGTGAATTTTTAAATACGTCATTTACAATGTAAAATTGTTCAAATTTTACACAGCTTTTAATGTTTCTACAATTTTTAAAGCGGTCTCGGAATATTCGCTCGACTCGTTTAAATTTCTCTCTAACAGCATATTTCTTTAAAGTGCCTTAGTTAAAAAGAAAGAAAATGAAAAAAAGAAAAAAACATTTATGGCTCCCTTGGCACACGTTCTTCAGGGTTAAACACGATTCCGAATTCATTATATATGCTAATTTCATTCGTTGACTGTCTCTCTGTACTCGAATAAATACCATTCTAGCATGTCTGTAAATATTTATGCTAAAATAACAGTATCGTTTCGCTCGTTCTCACGCCATATTTCATCAGTCGGTCTCTGGGAAATTTAAGAATAACTTAATTATCAAATTTTTTCTTACGACAGTTCTCGTAACAGTATAATAAAACAAACTCTTTGAATAATAGAGAGAATATTGAAATTCGCGATCCACATTCGTTACGATACATTAAAAATTAAATAACCCAATTTTTATTTGAAAATATCTCCGAATTTTTCAAAATTCACTGAGGCTTTAATTAAATTTTATAATTTTTTTAATTGACTTTTTAATTTGTACAAATTTTTTTATTTCAGTTTTTTTATTGTATAAATTTATTTATTTATTCTATTTCAAATTTCTAGATTTGTAAAATTTCTAAATTTGAAATTTAATTAGTGTTAATTAAAAAAAATGTTTAATTTTTCGAAAATCGAAAAAAACGTCTTTGCGTATTTTCGAGCGATTTAAACAATATTTTTAAGTTCTTATTTTACAAAATATTTTCAGATTTTTTTAATGACTGCAGAATTTACTATTTTTGAAAATTTTTTATTTTTTTTTTAATTAATAAAAAAAAGCTCTCACGCCATATTTAATTAGCCGGTCTCTGGGAAATTTATTCGTTACGATACATTAAAAACTAACACAATTTTTATTTCAAAATATCTCCGAATTTTTCAAAATTCACTAAAACTTTAAACAAAATTTATATATTTTTTTTATTGACTTTTAAATTTGCACAAATTCTTTTATTTCATTTTTTTTATTGTATAAATTTATTTATTTATTCTATTTTACAAATTTCGAAATTTGAAATTTAATTAGTGTTAATTTTTAAAAAATGTTTCAACTTTCGAAAATAAAAAAAAACGTCTGCGTATTTTTGATAGATTTAAACAATATTTTTGAATTCTTATTTTACAAAATATTTTCAGATTTTTTAAATGATTGCAGAATTTACGATTTTTGAATATTCTTAATTATATTTTTTATCTAAAAAAAATCTGGTTGCTTTTTTGAAAATATATAATAACATAAAACGCGTGTTAAATTATTGACATGTTAAAAATGATATCTCAGCAATCATTTTTTAACTTCAAAACAAATCCATCGTTCTTTGCTCTGCAAAATTTCGTGACCAAAGTCTTTAAAACTATTTTCATGATTTACCCTTAAATAAATTACCTCGAGCCAGTAACGAGTTACAGTCGAGAAAGCCGCGTACAAGTTTTATAATCAAATAAAATCGTCTCCGGCCTGTTACCGACGGAGATTTTGTATCGGAGATTGCTTTACCGACAGAAGCTTTTGTCGGTAAGGTAGAGAAAGCTTTTCAACCCTCAGTAAAAAAGAAAAAAAGCTCTCTGTTGACTTTCGCCCCGCAATGAGTATTACATCCGCTCTACATTACCGACCGCTGGTAAAGCAGAGAATTCTAAAATAAGTAAACACAGAAATTGAATCGTATATCGTTGAAATTAATTTTTGAAACTGAAATTAATATTCAAATATCTAAAAAAAATTCATTTTTATATGAAGACCTCTCATTTGTCACTAATCAAATATTTCTTCTATTCATTTATTATAAATTACATTATTAACTGATTATAAACTTTTTTAATTTCAATATATTTTCGAACCCAGCTTGTTTTTTTTCAATTTCGGTGCTGCATACAAATAAAAAAGCTCTCACAGAGAAAATGCACCGTTGCTCTATTTTACCGACCGTCGATAAGGTAGGAAACCCCTGAAATAAGCTGGAAAAATGAAGCTCTAGCTGCAGTAGAAACAGCCTGAAAGCTCGATGTAACCCGAAAGCGTTACCACCAGTTTAATGCTTCGAGAAGGTGGCTCCGCGATAGGACAATACATCTTCCGAAGGGCGGGGGGGGGGGGGGGGAGCAGAGCGAGTGTAACTTTCTACACAGCTTTCGCGTGACAATATTGATACAACCGTAATGCCAACACGGTTTAGTAACTCGAGATAATTACATGCCTACCGGACAGAGACACACATATATATATATATATATATATACATATATACGTTACAACCCTTCATTCATACCCACCCATATATTACTATATATATTACTATCTCGAGTCTGTGGAACACTTTTCAGGCCAAAATCACTTGACTCCCTTTCTCTCGTCAACCCTTCGAATGAATAGCGCAACCTATACGCATATCGCACCACTCTTAAGCTCTCTCTCTCTCTCTCTCTAATTTTCCATACTGATTTTCATCTCACCTATAGCTGCAAATTAATAGACATGCTTGTTGTCTCAAAGCGTGAACGTGTGATGAGAATTAATGTTATAGGAAAATTTATAATCCTATTGAAAAAGGGTTGGGGTGGAGGGGGTGCAATAGCGAAATTGGGTAAAATCGGCAAAAATGGCTAAAAAAAATTATGGTTTTGTTGAAATTTTTTTTCCTTTTATAAAAAATGTATTTCATATCAATCTCGTCGTTGGAAAAATATGTAAAAAGCTTAATGCAGTATTTTTTTCTTCCCAGCAGCTATAAAACCCTCTCTCTCTCACATGAGTGCACGAAAAAAAAAAAAAAAATGAAATGTAAATGAATAAGCAAAAAGTGTGTGAAAGGAAAATAATTTTTTTCCACATCCGACGAGATGGAGATTTAAAGCTCACAGCAAAAGCATTGGAAATATGCAGCATCACAAAAACAGCCTGCAAATTCTCACAATCAAAACCAGGAGAGTTAAGTAAAAAAAAAAAAAAAAAAAAAATGCATAGAATGGGAAATATCGGTCTGTCGGTCGTGCCAAACGATATCCCATTTCCGGTCTGTATTCGTCGTCAATTTTCCCACCGTAGCTCACTACAGCATCCCTACCAAATGTAATCTTTTTTTTTTTTTTTTTTTTTCTTTTTTGTAAGATTCGATATTTCTAGAGCTGGATGAGAGATACTTCCAAAGCTCATCGAGCTGGATAAGAATCGCTGGAAAGAAAAGCAGAGAGAATGAGAATGTCTATGTATAGGCTGGAAACTCTGGAGCATATCAGTCTTCACTATCATTGGTAACTTTATTCATTATTCTCGAGGAAACTGCCGATATATCGATGCGGCCCCATTGCTACGAATGGAAACGTTACTTCCGGCTGCACAATTGCCCCCAGTTGTTCGGATACAAGGGCACTCTTTTCTAAAACTCGGTTCGGTATCGCGCGACTATCCCACGTGCCTGCCTGCTCTTCACTTCATACGTATACTTCAATTTTTCCCTTTTTTCTTTTTTTTTTCTTTTTTTTCTTTTTTCTTCGTAGTGACTGAATTCTCTTCCACGATTATACGAACGAGGAGCAGCCAGTTAAACTAGGGAGCCTCCATAAAGCTTGAATACACACGACAGGGAGAGTCGAATCGATAAAAGCTGCGGTGTATATAGGAGAGGAGGTTGCTGGAACAGGTTGCGAGAGGGTTTTGGTCAAGAAATCCATAACGTAGGTCATCGAGATCTTTTTTCCCCATAAATTGCTCTAATCAGTCATAAGAGGGCACTAAACGATCCTAACGAGAGAAAAAATATTGTGGATCGATGCTTCAAGCAGGGATGGACATCAGATTGGAATTTAGGGATATTCGATTTTTAGTATCTTGATTGTTGGATGGCTGGTATTTCATTTGGAAAATAGGCTGACATTGTTATAGTGTTAACTCTCTTTTTTTGTTTAGCACAGTCTACCCGATTTTTTTTTTGCGTTGAAGCACGTTTATCGAATTTGGCTTCCTCAAGAAGCTTTGGTTTGTAATTAGTTACTTTTCGATTGTTAGCTTTCGAGGCGAATTGATGTGATATCTCAAGTCAAAAATTCAATATCTTGCACTGATTTTTTTTTCTAATTCAAGATCGGTTACAATTGGTTACAATAGTTCCACTGATTTTTTTTTTATAATTCAATACCGGTTACAACACTTCCACTGATTTTTTTTCTATTATCGATTACAACCGAATTCGAAAAAAATGGATTAGAAAGCTTCTTGAGGAAGCCAAATTTGATAAACGTACTTCCACAGAAAGATAGCTGGGTAGAATGTGGTAAATAAAAAAGAGAGGAAACACTATGACAATGTCAGCCTTTTTTTGAAAATGAAATAGTTGGACTATTACTGCAGTCCAACTTCGTACCAATTTCTAGTCCGATACCGCAAAAATTGTTGGAGCTAGAGCGCATACAGAGATTTCAGGAAAAAAATTAAAAATCGAATAAAATCTGAATGCTCGAACCGATTTCGCCCAAATTCAATACCGATCATCGATCTGTAATGGTACAACTTTGTACCAATTTTTAGCACGAAATCTGAAAAATTGTGGGAGTCACAGCGCACACAGAGACTTTAGGAAAAAAATTGAAAATCGAATAAAATCTGAATGCTCGAACCGTTTTCGCCCAAATTCAATACCGATCATCGGTCTGTAATGGTACAACTTTGTACCAATTTTTAGCACGAAATCTAAAAAATTGTGGGAGCCACAGCGCACACAGGGATTTTTGAAAAAATTGTATATCGCCGATTTCGATTACCGATATCGTTGAAATTCAATACCAATCATCGGTCTGTAATAATACAATCGTGTACCAATTTTCAGCTCGATATCTAAAAAATTGTGGGAAGTAGAGCGCGCTCAGACATTTTTGAAAAAATGCAAAATTGTTTGGAAAGAAAAAAAACTGTATAGATTTTTCCTAAATTCAATACCAATCTGCGTTCTATGACAGCCCAACTTCCTACCAATTTTTAGCCTAATATCTCAAAAATTGTTGGGGCTAGAACGCGCACAGACATTTTTGAAAAAATTCAAAATCGTGTGGAAACGAGAGAACTGCATGGATTTTGCCAAAAATTTCATCGAGCAAGCATAATTGAACTCCCAACATGTGTGGTTAATTTCAACTTGATATTTCAAGACGTTCTCAAGTTATGAACGTTAAATGATTGTCACACACACACACACACATACATTCGGACATTTTTTCTAAACATGTTTTTTGGATATTTCCAAAATTTTGAACACGTTTGCACGAAAATCTGGAAAATTTTTTTCTCACGAAAAAAAAAGCTTCCGGAGGAAGTAAAGTGTATGTTTCAGACCTGGAGAACAACGAATTTTTTTTAAGTTGATAAATGCGCGTGGGTAATGCGGGTCACTTATAAACTTTTTTTTCTTCTTTTATTTCACTCTGCACATTTTTTTAATGACATCCAATAGGCTAAATGTTGCCAAATAATTCTCGGTCAAGCTTGAGATAATTCCTTAAGGGATGTGAAAAATTGACAAAGTTCTAATTTACAGAAATTAAGGGGAGGATGTTGGATTTAATTTATATTGGATATTCGAAGACTAACATCTTACTTATTTGGCTGTTAGTATTTTATTTGAAAAAAAAAACAAAAAAAAATCTACTTTTGATCTATTGAACAAAGAATTTCTTGAAAGTTCATCATTGCATGTGGGTAATGCGGGTCACCTATAACCGTTTTCTTTTTTTCTTTTCTGCACTCCGCACATTTTTAAAAGAGAACAAGTAGGCCAAATATTCCCAAAGGACACAGGAGATGAGCCCTTAGGAATGAGTGCGGTTTCTATTTTTGTCGTAAAATCTGTTTGATTATTCATGCCATATTTATTATCATTATTTTTTTTTAATATATATTTTTTTTATGTTTCTCGAAAAAATTGTGTAAATCATAAATATTGATTTAAAAAATGCCACAAGAATTAAACTAATGCGTTGAGATTTTCTCCATTATCCATTATTTTTTTTGTAATATCTCGAATTCGGACATTTTTTTTTCTTACTGATATTTATCATAATAATAAACTGTTGACAAATAATATTTGTCTGGTATTTGAATATTTTGATGATTTTACTTCAATGAAATGTAATTTTGCATTTTATGGTTTAATCACGTTGCAGCCCAAAATTCTGAAATTAATAGGAGCTCTGCTAGAAAAAACGACTAATAGTGGAATCGTCGCTGGATTGTGAATATTGACCCAGATCTCTTGGTGTGGAGAAACGACGGGAGTAGGTTACCAGGGAGAACACTGTAATCGCTTCTATATACATAGGCGTGAGCTTTTTATGTGGATGTAACAAGAAAACCAAGCCGTATGTACGATATGGCTCCAAGGTGACGATGATCATACTTGGTTAAACAGACAAATTTAAGGCGTCACGAGAAACGCTCTCAACAGTGAAAATGAATTTCGTTGAAAGACTTTCATCATCATGAAGTGGTTGGGAGACAGTAAAAAAAGAAAATTATTTTCGGAGATTTATATTTTGTTTTTTTAGTCATCAAATAAATATGAAATAAATGTATTATTTTAGGATAAAATAAAATCCTGCACAAAAAAAACCTTCAAGCAAAAATTCATAAAAAATTCTGCAGAAAAAATGCCTTTCTTCAAAAAAATCATTAAAAAAACCTGGAGAAAAAAAGCTTCATCCAAAAATTCATCAAAAATTCTGCAGAAAAAAGCCTTTATGAAAAAATTTATCAAAAATTCTGCAGAAGAAAGCCTTTATCCAGAAAAATCATTAAAAAATCCTGGAGAAAAAAAAACTTCAAAAATTCATCAAAAATTCTGCAGAAAAAAAGCCTTTATCCAAAAAAATCATTAAAAAATCCTGGAGAAAAAAAAACTTCATCCAAAAATTCATCAAAAATTCTGCAGAAAAAAAGCCTTTATCCAAAAAAATCAATAAAAAATCCTGGAGAAAAAAAAAACTTCATCCAAAAATTCATCAAAAATTCTGCAGAAAAAAGCGTTCAACTAAAAATTCATAAAAAATTCTGCAGAAAAAAGCCTTTATCCAAAAAAATCATTAAAAAATCCTGGAGAAGAAAAACTTCATCCAAAAATTCATCAAAAATTCTGCAGAAAAAAAGCCTTTATCCAAAAAAATCATTAAAAATCCTGTATAAAAAAAACCTTCGTCCAAAAATTCATCAAAAATTCTGCAGAAAAAAGCCTGTATCCAAAAAAATTCATAAAAAATCCTGGAGAAAAAGCGCTTAATCCAAAAATTTATAAAAAAAATCTTCATCCGAAAATTCAGAAAGAAAATTCTTATTACTTTTTTCCAAGGTTTCATTTCTTGGGACTAAAAAAAAGAGATTTTTTTAAAATATGAATTTGGACTTATGGAAGGACAAAAATTTGGACTTATGGAAATAAAACAAAAAAAAAAAAAGCAAAATTACATGTACCCCTGAATCCTGCAATAGTGGAGATGCACATCGTTCGACTTGATTTGCCAGGGTAACTTCCGGCACCCGGTCGATCCGTGGTGTGGAGAAACTCTGGCTGGTCCGTCGTTGGCCGAATGGCTGCTGCACGGCCTGCCTGTGTGAGACGCTCCTCTGGAGAGCGTAGGACACAAGCTTGCAGCCGGAGAACGCCGGAGAACCGTTGACGAAGCTTCTCACGGGGGGCGAGGAGGGCGAGGAGGGGGAGAGCAGGCGTTATTCCATCCCTCTCCCTCCTCCTCTCGCAGACACACACACACACACACACACACACACACACACACACACACACACATACACCCAGAGGGCGTTATAGTGCATTCGCTCGGGGTTGGCAGCCCTGGATGGCTTTCCTGACTCCTCTACAGCCCTACGGCTCTATGCACACAGTACACACCGTGTGTATGTGTGTGTGTGTGTGTATGAGAGAAAGAGAGAGAGAGAAACACACCCCGAGTGTGCACCGAGACTGCGTTGCGTGGGCGCGCAGGTTTTCCTCGCAGGGGCCAGTACAATGGGGGGTTGGGGCGGGGGGAGGCGGGGGGGAAGCGGGGGCATGAGGCGACGTCTCGGGCGTGCTTATAAAAGGGGTTGGCGAGAGCGGCAGCGCGCCAGTGACACGTTCGAGCTTGGACCCAGGTGTGCTGAAGCCGTAAAACACCTCGCGCGAGTTCGCCAGCTTCGAAGCTCCTCTATCACTCTCTATTTTTTTGTGCCGAGGTGAGTGTCGTGACACGACCCACTCACTACGCCCCCCCCCACAACCCTCCCCTTCTAATATATATATATATATATATACACATTATATGTGCATATATACACTATATTTCGATTCTTTACAAGCCTTTTGCCCGACACAACAAAAGCTCACAATCACTGATGCAAACAATACTTATATACACACACATGCATAGGAAGGTACTGCACGAACACGGTTTTATTGGATTATCGCGGAACGGTCCACGTTGGACCAATCGTCGCCGACCAACGAACTTTCGCTATCTCTCTCCCTCTCTCTCTCTCTCTCTTTTTTTCTCTCTCTCTCTCTCTGTCTTTTTACTCTGTCGTTTTGTCGTCTACGGCGCTCGATCGACCGAGCTCGATGAGAATAAAAAAAAATATATAAATAAGTGTGTAGGACACGTCGTGTAGGGGCTGAAAAAAATGAAATTTTTACCTAAAATCAGCGTGGCGAGGGTTTGTCTTCTGTAGCTCGTTTTTGCAGTTCATTTTTTAAGGTGGCTGAGGGCTTGGGATGCTTTTTTAATTGTGTTGTGTTTTCTTGTTGTATTATTTAATCGCCACTAGACTGTATTTTTTTTTTTTTTTTTTTTAAGTAGATTTTGATCGAATTTTGAACAAAATTACAGTAATTATTATTGTCTGATTCTTTGGTTTTTTTTAGTCGATCACATTGTTTGTATTTTGAATTGTTGAATTTTTTTTTTCTTCTAACTTTACTGCCAGTAAATTTGATAAAAAAATGAAATCTTGTTTAAGGATTTGTTAGTTTTTTTTTTATGAGTTTTTTAAGTTGCTTATTTGTTGCAGTATTTTTTTTTGGGTGCTTCAGGAAATTTAGTATTTTGAAGTCGCATTTTATTTCAAGTGTTTCTCTTTTTTTTTTGTTGTGTTATTTAATCTCGAGTAGACCAAACACATTTTTTCTTTTTTTTTGGTCTTTTTTTTAATTTAAGGAGCTTATTATTTGCAGTTGGATTTTTTTTATTTTTGTTCAGTTGAATTCTTTTGATACTCTATGCTTGGCTTTTCTTGCAATTCATTTATTTTTTCTTCCCTTATTTTATCGTCAACAAATTAAACATTTTTTTTTTTTTTGTGTCGTTAAATAATAGAATTTACAAAAATCAGGATAAAGCGAATTTAAGCGAAATCGATAGATTAGTTAAGATTTCATACAAATTCGCATTTTCATAATGTTTTTTTTTTTGAAAATGTTAAATGAATCTTTTTTCGAAAATTCGACACCATTTACAATATTCAGTCTTGCTCCTTTTTTTTTTTTTTAATTCAACAATTTTCCACAGGTTTACATAAATAACCTGAAATTTTTCACACTGATCACACAGGATAATCGACACATTTCATACTATCTGGAAAAAATAGCGTTTTAAAAAAAGTATATGACGAATGAAGCTTCGTGGAGCATTTTTTTTTTTTTAAATGCTTCACAGAGCCAAAATTTACCGATGCACTTTTTCATTGAGGAGGCTTTGCGCGGATGGCGGGCTAAAAAAAATGAGCAAGAAAATTGTGCAACCTTTTACTTTGCAATTGTTTTTTTTTTGTTTTTTTTTTTTTTTTTTTTTTACTGAAAAGAAATCGATTGTGGCTATCAAGTCGAGGTTTTCAAACTCCGTGCCCCGAAGCTTTGACGATGGATGAAAACCACCGCGGCGTGTATATTCAGAGATAGGAGAGAGGAAATTGGAGTGAGACGAGAACCGCAACTCGTCAGTGTAACTAATCGCCATTCGAGCGTACAGCGCTCGCCCAATACGTCATTCTAATTAGGGCATCAATCATGCCTTTTGCGAATTGAGCTTGCCGGTTAAATGTGGTTGCTCCCAATGTGTGCCAAAGAGCGATTGAAATTGTCGCGTCATCGAGTTTTCGGGGGTGCGAGAATAATGTACTTCGCGAGACGCTCAAATTGACTGTATAGATCATTTTTTTTTGCTTCAGGCTGATTTACCAAAAATCAATATTATCCATATTGGCTTTGAGATTAATTCGCATTTTTTTGATGAAAAGAATCGGTGGATCAACGATTTTTGCCAATTATTTTAATTGGTATTAATTTATATTGAGGCTTGTAGTCATTTATTTAAGTGAATTTGAAATACACAAGAATTTGTTCTTAATTGAACTTTGGAAAAAATCATTTTTCATCAAATATTTGATAAAATAGTGAATTTTAGAGGAGGATATATTTTTGATAATATTTTGTTGTTCTATTTGTGGTAAATAAAATCAGTGGGATTAGTTAATGATATTTGTCATTAATTGGAATTTTTATTAACCTGATTGAAATTTGTGCGAATTTATTTCTAGAGAAAGAAACTTTTCAAATCCTAACAAATTTTTCTTTTTAAGTCACTCGAGTTCCATTTTTTTAAAATAGAAATTTAGAAATAAAAATATTGAAGTAATTAAGTTGAAAGAAAAAATGAAAAATATATTTTTAAAAATTGGCTTTAGTGCCATTTTTTTTATAAAAAAAAATCGTGAAGTAATTATCGGTAAAAAAGTGAATTTCAGTTGACGATTAATTCTCATTCATTTTTTTTCTTCTTCTTCTTCTTCTTCTTCCTCTTCTTCTTCTTTATACTGTGTTATCGATAAAAAAGTGGATCAATTCTCGTTCTTTTTTTTCTCTTTAAACTGCGTGTCATAAATAATATACTGAGAGTAGAAAAAAAAATGGAAAACTCTATCGTAGGTCGGTTAAATGTGTGAATTTGTCGCGTCATTGAGTTTTCAGGGTGTGAGAATAATGTACTTCGCGAGACGCTCAAATTGACTGTATAGATCATTTTTTTTTTGCTTCAGGCTGATTTAGCAAAAATCAATATTATCCATATTGGCTTTGAGATTAATTCGCATTTTGTTGATGAAAAGAATCGGTGGATCAATGATTTTTGCCAATTATTTTAATTGGTATTAATTTATATTGAGCCTTGTAGCAATTTATTTAATAGAAACTTGAAACACAAGAATTTATTCTTAATTGACTTCGGTGGCCATTTTTAAATTTTTAAGTAATGATTTTTGGAAAAAATAATTTTTCATACAGTATTCGATGAAAAAGTGAATTTTAGAGGAGGATAAATTTTCGATAATTCTTTTGGTTCTATTTGTGGTAAATAAAATAGAAACTTTTAAAATCCCAACAAATTTTTCTTTCTAATTAACTTCAGTTCCACTTTTTAAAAATAGAAATTAAAAAATAAAAATATTGAAGTAATTAAGTTAAAAAAAAAAACGAAAAATATATTTTTAAAAATTGGCTTTAGTGCCATTTAAAAAAAAAAAATCGTGAAGTAATTATCGATAAAAAAGTGAATTTCAGTTGACGATTAATTCTCGTTCATTTTTTTCCTTCCTCTGCTTCTTTATACTGTGTTATCGATAAAAAAGTGGACAAATTCTCGTTCTTTTTTTTTTTTTCTCTTTAAACTACGTGTCATAAATATTATACTGAAAGGAAAAAAAAAAATGGTAAGCTCTATAGCAGGTCGGTTAAATGAATTTAAGTAGTTTTCCAACAATACAGGAAGTTCCTTGGGAGGGAAAATGTTTGCTCACCTTAATTATGAGTACAGTGCGTCGCGGTGACGTCGGGAACAAAGTCTGGGACAAGGCTCTTCTATTCAACCGCACTAGAAAACTAAAACCGCCGGTCGTGTCTCTGTCAAAACACACTTTATAAAAGTAAAGACAAGCGATATATGCACAGTCACGATAAATAATCGAGCGTTGGCCACCTTATCCTATAGGTGCTCCTCTTTTCACGAGGGAATTTTATAGTCGATAAATAAGTAGGCCACTATCTCGTTTTTATAACGCGCAATCCTTCGTTGGCAATTAACGAACCGTGCCACAACAATTAACACGAGAAAAGGTCTCGGAGCTCTTGATTTTCTGTATACAGCTGAATGAGTATATATATTTACAATCCATATTGTGATTAAGCACAATTATAGGTTTTTTTTTTTTCAAAAATGTACACAATGCAAATTTAAAAAAATGTAGTTTTATATGCAAAAAGTAGGACAGAAAAATGTATTTATTATATTTGCAAAAATAAGAATGTTGCTTTGCAATTATTTTGTCATCATGAGAATTTTTTGGTTGACGAAATATTTTATGTTAATACAGTAGAAGCAAAAAAAAAATTGAATATATTTTTGTCTGATAAATGAAGCTACAAAAAAATTGTCATTTTTGTAAATGCTTTAGGATTTATTTATTATAATATTGTAAAAAAAATAAATGTGTACGTAATTGAGTTTTGTGCTCTGTGAATATTACAGTTTTTCTTATTGCGACGATATTCGGTTGACAAAATGACAAATATTTTGAGGACAATAAATCGAGGCGAGAAATCTTTAGCTTTTTTTTTTTTGGAAAATTAAAATCGACAATAAAAAAGGGTGCGAAGGTGAAACTTGCACATTACTTCCTCATTTTTTCTTTTTTTTTGGCCTGTCAAAAACTATCCTCTATGATAAAGTATGTTATTTAATTTGGCTTCCTCATAGAGGAATCTTTTTGGATGACGTTTTTTTAACAATTGGGTATCCAAATAAAAATGAGCAAATCGATATCTGAAAATAATATACATACACACATCCGGACATTTTTTTCTGAACTGAAATTTTTGAGATAGTAGTAGTTTTTTTTTTTTTTTAGTAAGATTTTTTAGAAAAATGTTTTGGACATTATTATAACAAAGCTGATAATACACAGACTACTTTAACGTCCAATATTTTCCACTCAGCCCCGCGAGCCTGATAATTACAATTCAAGACATGATCCAAGACTGACGAGTGAAAAGATTGAAATAACGAAGAAAGTGTGAATAGGAAATTAATTGGGAAATTCTGAAGTCACCAAGAGCTGCATAAAAATTGGAAAGAGCGAACCGCGGAATTGTACACCGGATATGCATTAGCAGAACTTGAGGCTTTTTAGACCCAAATGTCTGGAATACTTTTTTTTTGGCGTTCCATTAAAAATATATAAGCATGAGAGAAGAATACTTGAAATAATAGTAATTAATTGTATTAGGAAAAATATTAGTAACAGCCAGAAACCAGGTGAAATGCACCCAAATCCAATTTATGAAACATACCGCATACGTCGATATTCACGAGTACGAACGTTTTCTGATATCATTTTCAGTCTCTTTCTCGGGGGTAGTTCGCACGAGTGCAGAAATATGCAGTTGACGTCGAGTGCATATATGAGTGCATACAGCGGTAGTCACACGAGTAGAAAGGTCGAAAGACAAACGAACCTAGAGTGCATCGTCAGGGGCAAGAATGACAGAGATAAAAAAAAAAAAAAAAAAAAAAAGAAAAATGGTAAAAAAAATGAGAAAAGCTTCTCACAGAGTCGACTCTATCGTTTGGAGACTCTCTGTGCCATCTGAAACAATGCGAGAATCTAGCGCCTCTCTCAACGGGAATGAATACAAGAAAGAAAGAAAAAAAAGAAAAAAAAAAAAAAAAAAAAAGGGCGACTGATGGAGAAGCGGTATTATACCGTCCACTGGTGTTCGTATGCATTTTTCCCGCCGGGTTATCGCTCGAATATAGCATACGTGTCACGTCCGGCGTGTCACTCTCTGATTATTTAAAAGAAATATTAATACAGCCGACTTTAGTCATACAGATTGAAGATTAATTAATTACCCACTGAGAATTAAATCTCACATTACTCGCAGATTGAACATTTTCATTATTTCATTTTGCATATTATTTTTTATTCATTTTTCGTTGATTCATTTTTTTATGACAAATTTTTTTTGTATATCAGAATTGTGATTAATTGCTTTTGTAGATAAATATTTATCATTTTGTGTAATTTTTTTTTGTTTTTTTTTTTGCAATAATTTGAGGCAGTTTCTGTAGTCAAAAAATGCAAATTTAAAAAATATATTTTATGATATTTTATTTGTTCTTGAGAAATAAATTTTTTTAGTTATTTTGAATTTGTATTTTTAATTTTTTAAGAATTCATCATTTTTTTTTTTCGATTTACGTTTTCAGGAAAATAATTTAAATGACAAGTATGTAGAAAAGTGAAAACACTCATTTGACGTGAAAAAAAGTTTTCTATTGAAATTCGCAGACAAGTAAAAAAAAATGTTTTTTTTTAATTAAAAATCTATGATTTTTTTCCTCTCTCAAAGTACACAAATTCAAATAAGATGCAAAATTTTTTTGAAGGATTTCATACTATAATTGATTATGAAAATGTGACTGTAAAAAAGATTGCGGACTTGATTAAATTAGAATCAAAGTCGCCCGAGCTCTCGAAGACTGAAAACTCATTTCTCTAATTGCACACGCCCACACAGTTACAGTTTGAATTTTACAGTTATTTGCACAGGCAAAAGTAATTAACAACGTTGAGCTTAAAAAAAGTGTCAGCTAAACGTAGAATAATATTTATTAATGAAATAATCAGAGGTGAGATATGGAAATAAAATTAAAATTCTATTAAACTCTGCTTAACGAAAAATTGACATTAATTGATTTGCAATTTTCTAAATATTAAAAAATTTGTCAAATTGAAAAATTAACTATCTGAATGTAAACGATATGATTAAGAATTTAAGAAATAATAAAAAAAAAAACAAAAATTAAATTAAAACAAAAAAATGTAAAGCTGACAATCACATAAATTTTAACCAGATGAAAAAACTGTTCACGAAACCACTGCTTCTAGAGGAAGCAAAATGTACTTGAGACCTGGATACCAAAGAATTTTTTAAAAATTGATAAAAGCTCGTGGGTAATGCGGGTCACTTATAAACTATTTTTTTCTTTCTCTTATTGCACTCTGCAAATTTTTAAATGATAACCAATAGTCTAAATATTCCCAAAATAATTCTCTGTGCTTAAGATAATTCCTAAAGGGATGTGAAAAATTGGCAAGGTTCTAATTTCTAGAATCTAAGGGCAGTGAGTTCGATTTTATTTACGGATATTCGAAGACGGATGTCAAGTGTGTTTTCTGGATGTTTTGGAACATTCTGAACACGTTTAAATAAAAATCTCAACAAAAAAAATTTCACGAAAACAATGCTTCTTCAGGAAGCAAAAGAAAAAATTTAAAAGAAAATTTGACGCGATCATGACGTTCCATACAATGAGGGTCTAGGCTCAATTGATATTAGTAGCAGGATGTCGATAAGATCGAGCTGATAATGCAGGAAGTAGGGTAGAAGCTTAATTTCCTTCATGAGTGTTTCGAGACGACCCGTTTTCTCGACAAACCCCTGCACCCCTGCCCCCCACCCCCCTCCCCTGCCGCTCCCCTCCAGCGATTTTATGCTAGCTTCTTTTTTAGTCGCACCACTCCTTTCTGAAAAAAAAAAAAAAAAAAAAAAAAAAAATAGAACGGCACACAGCACACCTCGACGTCGATGCTCGCAATCCCTAATTGGATCGATGTCAAACGCACTCGAGTGAAATTGGATTTCGCACTATCGCACAACTGGACGCGCGCGGTGCGCTTAGCGATAATCTTTGATTCAATAAGAGGAATTTAATTAATTCTTTCTTTAATATCAATCGCTCAAAGTAGATCGATTTATAGATGAAACATATATGTATATATGTGTGTGTATAATGCTCGTTGAAAAAATGACGATTTGGCGTTAGTTGCTAAATTATTGGGTAGATGAAAAATTTTGAATGTGAAAATTTGTATGCTGCGTTTTACTAGATTTTCACCTGGGACTGACCCTTGAGCCTTCCGATTGGGTACCGCGATTTTTTACATGATTAAAAAAAGTAATTAGAAAAAATATGTAATATGAAATAAATGAGTCATTCGGAGAGCTGCTTTTTTTTTTTTTTTTTTTTTTTTCAAGCATGATGTTGTATTTTAGAAGCTTAGAATCTTGAAATATTTTTTAATGAAAATTCGTGTAATTATAATTCAAAGTATGCTTAATAGAATTTCCTTTCTCCAATCTTGCAATAATAAATTCGGGAAAAAAAAAATAGTAAAGGTCAGGTATTTTTTGAGCAGTTGAGTGTTCCCCTTTAATACCATCCACCAATCACTCTCTCACTTTGAACGAATTACCGGTGGCCTTGATGCATAATTATTTTTCATTAGTGCTCTGAAGGCTCGTTAGGAAAAAGGTGTTTTCACTCGTGTCCGATACAGCCGGATTAGAGAAACCTCTGTCGAAAAATCGATAGTAGCTTCCCTCCTTTCAAACACACACACACACACACACACACATTCTTTATTATTCATGTAAACGATAATCCGGACCCTGCTATCTTGAATTATCGATGGAGTCGATTTATCTGATGAGCTCTGATAGAATAGAAAATAATCAATCAACAATCAGTCTATTAATTTTACCATCATTTCCCCAAAAAAAAAAAAAATGCACTGTCACACATTCAAACACACACACACACACATTTTTTATTATTCATGTAAATGATAATCCAAACCATATCATCTTGAATTATCGATGGAGTCGATTTATCTGATGAGCTCTGATAGAATAGAAAATAATCAATCAGCAATCAGTCTATTAATTTTACCATCATTTCCCAAAAAAAAAAAAAATGCACTGTCACACATTCAAACACACACACACACACATTTTTTATTATTCACGTAAATGATAATCCAAACCATATAATCTTGAATTATCGATGGAGTCGATTTATTTGATGACTTCTAATAGAATACAAAATAATCAATAAGCAATCAGTCTATTCATTTCCCCATCATTTCCAAAAAAAAAAAAAATATGCCTTGCCACACCTTTGCGATAATAACGGTGACATAGGAACGAGAGATTGACGTGTTTAATAAGCGTTTCGATTGATTTATTATGGAGATTGTCTTGTGGGGTTGATAGACAAGCAAGCAAAACGAAATACAGAGATGTGAACATTAATAATATTGGCGAACTCTCGTCACATCTGTTTCGTATTTCACTGGCATTGAACACACGTGTCTGAGCATACATTTATTGCGGCGGTTGCAGGCCGTGCACACAGAAATTCAATTATCGTGTAGAGATCGATTTTAGGCTCGTATATACTCTCGTGCGAGATTAATTAGTGGTTATACCGCGCAGCGAGAGAACACAGTTATCACTGTGTTATCTATGATAACAGCCGATTGGCTCGATTGATTCACCCTAGCGAAACTTTTTTTTCATTGCGTCAATGTTGCTTCTATTTCGTATACTCCATTTTCAACATTCTCTTTTTTTTACGTCGTTTTTTTATTTTTTTATTTATTGAATAATTTATTTTCGTTGCATAATAATAACTTCACGCGGTGTTAAGTAATCTCCCTTGTTGGGATGAAAAAATTAATGCTCACTTATATTCTTTCCTTTTATTATTATTTATTTTATTTTTATTCTTCTTTTCTTTTTCGAAGTTTTTAGAAGTAATTGCAAGTGACGCAATAAAAAAGAAGTAATAATGAACTCGGTTTTGTGTTTGTTCTGTGAAAGGATGGAAAAGTGGATAAAAGAACTTTTACTATTCAAAGCCAATTTTTTTTTTCGTTGTTCAAAAATTGAAGCAATTTATTTTTTTTTTAATCTTTGAAGATCAATGCAAGTCAGGCAAAAAAAAAGTCAAAAAGAACTCGATTTAGTATTTGCTCTGTGAAAGAATGTAAAAGTGTGTAAAATAATTTTTACAATTTAAACTCATTTTTTTTTCGTAGTTAAAAAATGAAGCATTTTTTTTCAACTTTTTAAAAGTAACTGCAAGTCAGGCAAAAAAAAGTAAAAAAGAACTCGATTTAGTATTTGCTCTCTGAAAGAATGTAAAAGTGTATAAAATGATTTTTACAATTCAAACCCAATTTTTCTTTCCTACTTAAAAAATGAACCATTTTTTTTCAACTTTTTAAGAGTAACTGCAAGTCAGGCAAAAAAAAAAAGTAAAACAGACCTCGTTTTAGTATTCGTTCTACAAAACAATGTAAAAGTGTAGCACCTTTTACAATTCAAACCTATAACTTCCTTTCGTAGTTGACTAAAATGGAGCAACAGCAAGACTAGTTAAAAAGAAATATGAAGCAACTTTTATTCCCCGTAACTTTTGAAAATTAATTGCAAATCAGGCAAAAGAGTAAAAAAAAAAAACGGTAACTCGTTTAAATATTCATTCTGTACAAGTCTGTAAAACTGTATAAAAGACCTTTTGCAATCCAAACCCAATTTTTTTTTCCTACTTAAAATATTAAGCAAATGTTCTTTCTTTTTTTTTTTCAACTCATTAAGACTAGCTATAAATGAGGTAAAAAAAAGTAAAAAAAAAAAAGAAGCTCTTACTATTCGTTCTGAAGTACAACGCTCCAACGTTACATTTGCCAAAGTCACCTTTTTCGACATTAACGAAGTGCGAGGCGAAACTCACTTTAGTATCTCCTTAAAAGGAAGGAGAACGTCTCGCCCACGCTGAATAAGATAACTGCAATGTGTATATATGCGAGCGATGAATTATCAAGGAGTCCGCGGAAAGCTTCTCTCTCTCACAAGCGAAAAGGAGACACTTCTCCACAGTCACTTAAGTTCCACATATAAGCCACGTTCAAGTTGGAACACTCTCTTGGGCTGGCTCGCGTGGAATAGAGCGATCTTTCGTTTTCGCACAGAGGAATGGCAAAAGTCTCTCGTCTTTCCCAACTGTGCCTTCAGGTTTGCTTATGGCCACGGAGGTGTACCGAGAGCTCAGGACCGAGAATTCGGTGTCGCCGTTGCGGAACCGCGTCTTCAAAAATGCATACTCTCACGCTCATCGGCTTTAAGGCCAGAATAGGCCAAAGAAAGACAGATCGATTTACCCCAGAGAACGCTCTGAGTCGTTACACGGCTTTATGGCCTTATATATATCCACAGAAATAGAACGAAAATTGCCTTTTTTCACGTTGCCACGAATTTCGGGATTTATTAATCATGCTGGTGATCCTTAACACAACGAATCAAATATTAATCACATTTATTTTGTTGTTTATTATATGGATTTTATTTTCGTGGATCCAATTTGGACTTGTTAATCGGATGTTTGGTCATTTTGCTTAGTCGTAGAGGAAGCTTTGTTTTCAGAATTTTTTTTTGGAGTTTTTCATGTCAGGTTAGAATTAGAATTATGTAAAAAGTCGAGAAAAATTGTCTGGAAAAAATGATTTTGATTTTTGAGATTTTCGGATATCAATTTGCTCATTCATATTTGGATACCCAGTTGATTAAAAAAACCTGCTCGCGAAATCGGTGGCCTGTACTTCAACATTTTTATTTTTATTTTTTTTAATTTTTAAAATCATAAAATCAATTTCGTTATTCTTAGCACGTAGACTGTTTAGCTCATTACGTCCCTCATTGTTTTTCCACTCAGTATATGTATCGCGAAAGCGGAGAGCTATCGCAGTGCAACAACAATGAGGGACCTGATGAGCAACATTGTAACTCTAAAAATAACGAAATTAATTTTACCACTTTTTGAAATTTCAACATCGATCCGGCAGTATTAAATGTATTGCTATAACATTCCGGTTTCACACAATTTCATGATTCCTTAAGATGAACAAATAAGACGATGAGAATTTGAAAATTTAAAAAAAAAGTGAAAAATGTAATTTGGCTATGTCACAAATTATCATTTATATATAAAAATATGGAAAAAAGATCAATCTGCCATGAGCAACTCGTCAAATGTTTCTGTATATAAAATCGTATTTAAAAAAGAAAATTACAGATTTTTTTAAGGTTTAAAAAAAAAAATACGATTTTATATACAGAAACGCTTGACGAGTTGCTCATGGTAGATTGATCCTCTTTCCATGTTTTTTATCATTTTTTTAATCAAAAAATCTTAAAAACTATAAGAAAAATCTTACGTACTTTGGCAATAAGCCAGAAAATTTTTATATTCAATGGAGTATTTTTCTGAATTTTTGCAGATTTTTAAATTACGGCATTCGATATGTCACTTTAAAAAAAATATTTATAAAAAATGTCCATAATTTGGAAAAATCTGAAAAAGATCCTAAAAACCTGAAAACATTCGGAAAAATCTCATTTTATATAAATAAACATTTGAATAATCGCCTGTAGCAGATTAATTATTTTTTCTATTTTTTAATAATTTTTTAACTAAAAAAAGCTTAAAAACTGTAAGAAGAAAAATCATCCCCACTTTGGCTATAAGCTGGAAAATTTTGATATTCAATAGAGTATTTTTCTGAATTTTTGCAGATTTTTAAATCATGGTCTTTTATGTGTCACTTATAAAATATATTTAAAAAAAATATATATATATATAAAAAGAAACGAAATGGCAATAAAAAAAAAAAATTTGGTGCATTTGAGGGTCCAACTAATCCTATAAAAAATATGCCCCATATACAGTACAGTCAAGTGTCTCATTGCTAAGCATTTTATAAAAATCGTTTGAAGCATTTTGATTTTATTGGATTTATAAGATTTTGAAAAATGTCTGAACAATTTAACTCCAACAAATTCCATTCCATTTTCCTTATTATTGTTGAAAAAATGCCGAAAAAATACATGAAATCGCTCACTTCAGCTCGATTAGCAAAAAATTATTTTCGAAAAAAAAAAAACAAATTTCAAAATTTTTTTCCATTTTTTTAAATCTGTCATTCAATAATTTGTCTTGAAAACGAATTATCGAAAAATCTGAAAATTGCTTTTTCGAGTTATGTCAATAATATAAAAAATTGCGGAGCCAATCGGAAGGGTCAAGGGTCAGACACAGGTCGAAAGCAGGTGAAATGCCCCATACGGTTAATCCATTAGTTTGTTCAGTAAATTCGCAAGGTAGCATTACACATTAAAGGAGCAATTCCCAGTCGACCTTACTACATAAAAACATTTGGAATCTCGATCAGGGACACCTATTTTTAGCTATAAACACAGCTTTTTTTTTTGTCAATTTACTATATATAACTCACTATTGTATTTTTTGTATATACATGTATTGAGATTGTGTGTGTGTGTGTGTGAATAAGAACTTATCAGGGACTGCAGCTCGTTTTATGTATTTGTTTCCTTTCACCGAGTGTATCGACGTATATATATATATATTGTTATTCGATTTTACTATACATTGCTCTGTAAATGGACTCGTATCTACAGACTTGTATAGGAAGATAACTGATGCGAGGAAATAAGTATTTAAAGAACGATATGCTGACTTATAAATCAAACGAGAGTCACATAATATCCGGGAAATAATATCCTGTGGCCAGTTAAAAAAATAAAAATAAGAGCAGCGAAAATAAAAGCAAAGAAAAAACGTCATTTAATGGCTCTGTGAATTTTGTCCATTTATTCGAAAGCCAGACAATATATTATCAAAGAAAGGAGCATAAAATAAATTTGCATCTTTGCACTAATTATGAATTTTTAATTTCGTTCAACGACAAAATTTCGATTGAATGATTCTGTTTTCGTTGAATAAAATAAAAATAATTTTGCAATAAAAATGAAAAAATAAATGCTTGAATTTTTTTGGACAAAAAGCGATCCAAATCGTTTGATCCTAAGTACAGTTATTTTGCTTGAAAAATAAAAACAAAATTAGTGAAATTATTTTACAATTCTCAAAGTTTACTGTAGACCGAACTTTTTTTTTGCTCTTTAGAATCATTTTTCCGTAGTAAACACATTCCAGATTTTTTTTTTCATCCAGCAAAATAAAATAGACAATTAATAAAAAAACGTTCGTTTAAAAAATAATTGCATAATTCTATTTAAAAATTTAGAAAAAAAAGTATAATGATTGCTCGATTTTTACTGTCAACTTAACTATAGAAATAAAAATATGTGTTATTCAAAAGACGTCGGCTAACAAATAATCCAAATGACACGAAAAATCGGACGATGGAATCTCGCCAAAAACTCTCGAATACTAAAATAATAAGAAACTCGAAGAGAAGCTACGAGTTAAGAATATTTTATCCAAACTCTGTCGCCTCGGAAAATTAAATTACGTGCTCTCCGATAAAAGAAAGTCAATTAAGCGTTCGGATGTCAAAGAAAAAAAAACAAGAAAAAAAAAAAAAAAAAAAGAAGACAGGGAAATTCGCTACCAGCCGAGATGCAACGTAATTGCAAATGCATGTGCGACTGGAAGCTTTCCAAAAAATTTTCAACGAGACATCATCCGGCTTTTCTCCCCAATTCAGTTCAATTGGCTGGGGAATCGTGTACGAGAGAATCTTTTATACTTGATGGTATATTATTCGACGAACCAGCTAGTCGATGTACCGAGGGACCTCCAACAGGAAGTTCCACTGGCGTCAGACTGGATCATAAAATTTCCATGACCTATAAAACACCGTTACGCCAATTTTACCATTTCTTTTGGTGTATCATAATCCTGGAATATCAGCTCGTTGCATATGAAATACACTCTATATGGTAAATCATAGGATTTTGGTTTCACGAAATCTTTCAGTTGGTTTTTAGTAACTTTTGAGCTTTCTCCATGCTGACGATTTTTTTTTTGGGTATTTTTTAAATTATCTGACATTCGATTTGGGTATTCTTATCTGTATGTGACATTCCACCTGGTTTCGAAATCTGACCCTTGACCCTTTTGATTGAGTCTGCCATTTTTTATATGATTGACGTAACTCTAAAAAGTACGAATTTAATAATTTTTTTGGATTTTTTGTTTCCTCGTTGAGGTAGCTTTTCAAAGTTTCAACTCCTGTCAATTCTGGGATATCCGGATGCAATTTTCGAGACATTTTCACGATTATTGATTATCAATGATGCATTTAGTCAAAGGAACTGTCGTTTGGTAAATTTCGATTTTGGCGAATAAATAAAAAAAAAAATACTGTCACGAAAATAAAAATTCGAAATTACATGCAGATTCAGTTTAAATATGGTTCACATGTGGACTACCAATTGAACAGGGTTGGAGTAAAAATTTGAGGCAATTCGGTCGAGCGGTTCAAATTTTACGACATTTTGCATTTTTTTTTTCAATGTCTTTCGAGCTCAAACAATCCTGCAAAAATCATTGCAAATTGCTTCCACACAATTTTCTATCTTACACAAATATTTTTTTTTTACAAAGCTTCCTCTATGAGGAAGCAAAAATTGGTCAACATACTTTCTCATACAAGTAGTTATGTAAAAAAAAAAAAAAGCTTTGCCAAATATGGAAAATTGTGAGGAAGCAATTTCCAAGGTTCTTTGCATCTTTTTTTTCATACTCAGGATTAAAAGTTAAAAAAAAAAACATAAATAAATTGTAAAATAATTACACAAAATTTGTTGTGAAAAACTTTTGTAACTTTTGTAAAAAAAAGAGAAAAAAATCTTAAAACAAAATTACGTCATGAGGAAGAAACAGCAGTTTTGATGTCAAAATCAAAGTCCACGCTCAATTAAATTATACAAAAGTAAGGTCAGTTGAAGTTCAAGGTTAACACAATAATCCATATACCTACTTCTCCACCCACTACTCTATATCTACACTTCCGAAGGGTGGAAGTCACGTGATGCATATCACTTATATAATAATCTACTCGTCGAAACTTTATAATCGGCGCTCCTTGAATCTTGATTTCAACTTTAATCCAGTCCAGTGGTATCTCTCGCGCATGCGTATTATAAATTTCACCGTAAACTCGGTGAATCCCCGGATTTTCTTTCAACCTTTTCGTCTGTCTCCGCTTTTCATTCTTTCTTTCTTTCTCTCTTGCGCACCAGCTTCGATAATTAAGAGGATTATCTACGCTTGGTTGGGAGTCTGCATTAAATTTACGAGACACTCGCTATCTCAACGTCTTACCTCATGCTTTATATATATATATATATATATATATATATATATATATATATATATGGGGCATTCCACTTCGTTACGACACTGGGTCTGACCCTTGACCCTTCCGATTGTCTCCGCAATTTTTTGCACGATTGACATAACTCCAAGAAGCACCGATTTAACGAGAAATATCTTTTTTTTAACACACTTTTAATTATCTACGATTTTTCAAAATAAATTATTCGAAAGACACATTTTGAAAAATTAAGAAAATTCGGAAAAATCTTTTTTCGAAAATAAATATCATTGTTCAACCTATTTTCTAGCTGCTGTTCATTTTAGAGTTTCTATTTTTTCGAAATTACCTCTTTTTTTTTTTAAAGTCTGAAAAAGTATAAATGGAATCGCCGATTCATATATATTCGAACGACACTTTTTGAAAATCTGAGAAAAATATTTTTTCGAAAATAAAAATAATTGTACACCAAATTTTCTAGCTGCTGTTTATTTTAAAGTCACTATTTTTTTTAATTTTCCTCTTCTTTTTTTTAAAGTCTGAAAAAGTATAAATGGAATCGTCGATTCATATATATTCGAACGACACTTTTTGAAAATCTGAGAAAATGTTGAAAAATCTTTTTTCGAAAATAAAAATAATTGTTCACCAAATTTTCTAGCAGCTGTTCATTTTAAAGTCACTTTTTTTTCGAATTTTCCTCTTTTTTTTCTCTGAAAAAATTCTCAGATTTTCAAAAAGCGTCGTTCGATAATTTGTTTCAATAAATCGTAGATAATTAAAAAATCAAAATTTTTTTTTTAATATTGTGCTTTTTGGAGCATTCTGTTAATCATAAAAAATTCCGCAACCAACCGGAAGGGTCGAGGATCAAACTCAGGTCGAAACCAAGCGGAATGCCCCGTATAAAGTCGTGCAACAATGTGGAGTTGCTATCTATTTCCGGTTGCTCGACAATACGTTTCTCCACCGTTGCATACACAACGCGTCTTAAGCCACTTCGTTACTTACTCCCCTTCATGATTACCCAACCCTTGGAGAGTGCATTCCCACGGCGCATTTACTAGGGAATGCACACAGAACGCATCTTGCGAGCTCTAGAGGCGACAGCTCGAGTATTAGCCAAGTTACACCCAAGAGCATACATTACAGTAACGTCAACAGTTTAATTTAACTACACCGACCAGCTTCACAACGAAATAATTAACACTTGTAAAAAGAGCTTTGTAATTTAGTTGCTGAAAATGCGAGGATACCGAATGTGCTAATTATGCTGGTAGTGCACATGCAATTGCATTGTTTCGAGGATATCAAAGAAACATTTGCCACAGGCGTTTCCTGGTTGACCAGTTTTTTTTTTCTTTTTATCAGGACTTTTGATACTCGTTAATATGTTCGTGTTTTTTTTTAAATGAAACAAAATGGTTTAAAAATTGTATAAATAAAATTGAAGTACAAAATTATTAGGTTTTTTTTTTAACTCAAGGAGCATTTTTTTTTGGATTTAATGGATACTGAAAATTCAAATAATTTTTAAAAGAGGATATACTGTGTTTTTAGGTGATAACGAAATATTTCGAGAATTTGGTGAATCGAGATATTTCGAAAAATTCAATAATTCGTGGTGTTTAAAGAATTCGATAATTCGAGATATTTCGAGAATTTCAGATACTTCGAGAATACGACAAATCGATATATTTTGAGAACTCGATAATTCGAGATGTTTTGAGAATTAAATCATTGGAAATATTTCGATAATACGATAAATCGAGATATTTTGAAAACACGACAGTTCGAGATATATCGAGAATTCGATAATTCGATATATTTCGAGAATACGACAAATCGAGATATTTCGAAAATTCAATACTTCGTGGTGTTTAAAGAATTCGATAATTCGAAATATTTCGAGAATTTGAGATACTTCGAGAATACGTCAAATCGATATATTTTGAGAACTCAATAATTCGAGATGTTTTGAGAATTAAATGATTGGAAATATATCGATAATACGATAAATCGAGATATTTTGAAAACACGACAGTTCGAGATATATCGAGAATTCGATAATTCGAAATATTTCGAGACTACGACAAATCGAGATATTTTGAAAACACGACAGTTCGAGATATATCGAGAATTCGATAATTCGATATATTTCGAGACTACGACAAATCGAGATATTTCGAGAATTCGATAATTCGAGATGTTTCGAGAATACGACAAATCGAGATATTTCGAGAATTCGATAATTCGAGATGTTTCGAGAATACGACAAATCGAGTTATTTCGAGAACTCGATAAATCGAGATATTTCGAGAATTCGATAAATCGAGACAATTCAATAAGTCGATTTACTTCGAATAATTCTCGATATCATGAAGAATATTTGGCCCTGAAAAAACAAGCAACTAGTCGACGCAGCAATTAGTAATATTGACTTACATTACATAATTAACCTCGAAAGGATTTTTTTCTTCGCCAGTCTTGCGTCGTACGAATAGTACTTGTAAGATCTCTCGACATGAAAACTATGTCAAACGCAGAGCTCCGAATGTGCATAATACATCCCGGCTAGTTAGGGTCTTTCGCACACAGCTGTGTGTATATTTTTACATTAATTTCAAACACACACACACATCTGTCCCACAATTTCTTCTTTCCCATCCAACGACCTTTATCTCTCTTCATGCAAATTGTAATGCATACTCTTTGTACACATACCAAGTACTTAATTAATTCAGCTCCAACCTCACAATTTATTAACAAAATTCTTATACTTTTTGTTTTTTTTTTTTTTTTTTTTTTTTTTTTGATAAAAAATATTTTATTATGATCAAAGCGAGACGTGTGTCAAGCAGCGTACACGTGACGCGTTCAAAGTAGAAAAAAAGCAGCTTGAAGGCAAACCCGGAAATACCTACTTTTTCCAGTGTATCCAATGTTGTATACTCGGAGAGCCTGATGTCTCCGCCAAGTTAACAAAAGAGCATCCCCGGCCTGCCTATTTCACTGTTTCTCACGAACGTTCCACTGGCAAAAGCCTCGGGATTTTTTTTTTTTTTCCCCCTCTACATAGTGAATTCTACTTCCCTGCAACATGAAAGAGAAACTCTCTTGGCTATCCTATAGAACCAGACAAACCTCACACATAGATTCTACCAGGCCTGTGTATCTGACTATTCACGATTCAAGCTGTACAGTCTCTTGTCTGTCGCAATTCTAGGCCAATGAATCATGTTTTCTTCGCTTTGTTTTATTTATTTCTTCCACCAATCTACACTAGTTGTTTCTTCTCAAAGAGAAAGTAAATATCTCGGCTGATTTTCTATCGTTGATACGAAATTACAGGTAAACATCATTCTGCCATCAAAGCAATGATTCATCATTGTACTTCTGTGTGCTCTTAATTATATCGAATATTCACGGGACTCTGACAGTATTATAATTGAGTAGAGTTTAGCTTGTGTAGAGTTTGGCTACCTTTAATTTTACTACTGACAGTTTTCTTGTCGTTCGAAAGTTCGTTTTTGTGTAGAGTCCGGAGTAATGTAGAGTTGCGGTTGTGTTGAATCAAGACATACAATTACTGTCATCTAAAGTCGAAGGTGTAGAGTCAACAGTGTAGAGTTGAAGGTGTAGAGTCAACAGTGTAGAGTCGAAGGTGTAGAGTCGAAGGTGTAGAGTCGAAGGTGTAGAGTCGAAGGTGTAGAGTCGAAGGTGTAGAGTCGAAGGTGTAGAGTCGAAGGTGTAGAGTCGAAGGTGTAGAGTCGAAGGTGTAGAGTCGAAGGTGTAGAGTCGAAGGTGTAGAGTCGAAGGTGTAGAGTCGAAGGTGTAAAGTCGAAGGTGTAGAGTCGAAAGTGTAGAGTCGAAATCGAGTCGTGTAGATGTGATGGTGTACACTGAGAATTTTTTTTCTCAATATCGATTCCATGATGTAGAGTTCGGTTCTGTAGAAACAAATTTCTGCCTGACCAATCCCCTTAACCACGAAACGTAAAAAAAAATAAACAACTTCGAAAAATGCTTTATTCGACGATACTTTCACTTGACCGAATATACCATTTCGTGCACCAATCTTACGTGTATATATATAGCCATTTCTTGCACTATCCTTCCCAATTTCCACGAATCTCCGGAAGCGTTATCACACACACGTTGTGGGAAGCGAAAAAGGTTTGGACAGGGAGCGCACTGATTTCCAACGTCGATTATACGACCGGTATAGTGTGCCACGGACCACTGTGAATCTTCCGCTATCGGCGGAACATCCTTGAAACGTGACCGAAATCCTCGAGAAATTCGCGAACGTCCATGAAGAACATGGCTAGCGTTGCCGACAAACGATTCCAAGAGCGATCGATACTCACTGTCTCTCTTCATCTCTCTCTCTCTCTTTCCCTCTCTCTTCCTCTCTCTTTCTCGCTTGGTCTGATGCCGGTAGTGGTACTGCTGATGCAGGTGCAAGGAGTGCCACTTCCTGTGGCCAGCCGCACGCCCTTATACTCGTGCCACAGTTAGCTTGGCTTCGCAATTCTCGCCCTTCTATGCAGAAGCGAGTATCGCCAGCCACACAACCGACGAAACAACGAGCGAGAGAGGATTCTCAACGTAGTTTCGAGCATCCTGCCTATCGGAATATTCATTTCGTTTCAGTGGCTTCAAATGTATATGTACCGACATAAACGCCCGAGAGACCATTCGTGCATTGTTGATGCGAGAATAGCGTTACTACTTTTATGACTTACTACTTTTAAAATTGTTTCCTTAACATTTTGTGCCTTGGATGAATTTTTCATTATTTTTATAAACCGTTGATCACCAATCGTCGATATATGTTATGGCGATTTATTTCGATTTATTTCAATTTATTTCAATTTATTTCGATTTATTCCGATTTTTTTTCGATTTTCTTTTCGATTTTTTTTTCGATTTATTTCGATTTTTTTTCGATTTTTTTTTCGATTTTTTTTTCGATTTATTTCGATTTTTTTTCGATTTTTTTTTCGATTTTTTTTTCGATTTATTTCGATTTTTTTTCGATTTTTTTTTCGATTTATTTCAATTTATTTCGATTTTTTTTTCGATTTATTTCAATTTATTTCGATTTTTTTTCGATTTATTTCGATTTATTTCGATTTATTTCGATTTATTTCGATTTATTTCGATTTATTTCGATTTATTTCGATTTATTTCGATTTACTTCGATTTATTTCGATTTATTTCGATTTATTTCGATTTATTCCGATTTATTTCGATTTATTCCGATTTATTCGAATCATTCGATTTATCTCAACATATTCAATTTATTTCGATATGATCGATTTATTCGATTCATTTCGATATGTCCGACTTATTCGATTTATTTCGATATGTTCGATTTATTCGATTTATTTCGATATTCCCGACTTATTCGATTTACTTCGATATCTTCGATTTATTCGATTTAATCTAACATTAAAAAAAAAAAATTGAAAAATAGAAATTTTAAGGAAGACATTTCATAACAAGTGGATGAAATTGTTTATTGCAGACATACCGAAGACAACTGTAAGCGGCGAGTCAACGGCGGAGGCAGGATCACCGGCTGAAGGACATTCGCCGCCCTCGTCAGCAAAAAAGCCGGAGGAGTCTCAAGTGGGTGAGACAGAAGGTACAGCTGAGGAAAGGGACAAGGAGGAGGAGGCGGCGACGAGAATACAGGCGGCGTTTCGCGGTCATCACGCAAGAAAGAGTATGAAAGAGACCGAAGGATCGGCGCAGCAAAAGGGGACCAAATCGGAGGAGGACAGGGAACCCACACAGGAGGAACTACAAGAAGAGTTCCGAGCGGATGACAAGGGTGAGATTGACGTGTCTCGTTTCAACCCAACTACCCTTTACTTTTTTCAAACGCAGAAATTCTTCTTCTTCTTCTTCTTCTTCTTTTTTTTATCTCGGCGTGCATTCCCCCAGCTGGTTTTTTCATCGACAGCTCCTCCCATATTTTCTTTTTTTCTCTCATTATACGAGATCCATCTCGGACGTCCGCAGATCTATTCGACACGACGCTGACGAGGTAACAGCCGGGAATTCGATTGGATCGCACGGGACGTTGATTGATTCCTTTGCTAGATTAAATTTTCTTTACGCTTGTCGAACGTCCGCGGTTTCAACACGACAGAAACATGCTGGAGAATTCATTTTCGTTACTCACGAATTGATACAAATTTTTTTAAAAATGATTCAACTTTTATTTTTTTTTAATCTGTTACTCTGTCTATTTTTTATTTTGTTTTTAAGGGGAAATTTTCGATAATCGAATTTGGATATTGATCGAATTTTCGCTTTCGCTTATATTAACGAGGGTTGATCTTTTTGCTTTTTTTAATTCTGCAAAGTACGAACCTTGCAGGACTTTTTTTTTATTATTCATTTGCTTCAGTAATAAAAATAGATAAAAGTTGCAGTTGCAACATTTTTCTGCTATCACCTGAATTACCTCAACGTGTCATCTCTCAATCGAATTATTTTCATTCACTGTGCTTGCGAAAGCCCCACGATATGTGTTACAGACACAAGGGAATGGCGAATATAATTCTCCAGGCGATGTGCAGTGTTGTAAATATATGCAGTTGTTGAATATGCTAGGTCTGAATAGATAAAGCAAGTAGTATCTATACGGCCGCGTTATGCGTTATACCAGAATCCAATAATTTCACATCACAATACATACGCGTATAGGTATTTCATGTTTGTGCGATATACGCGGATATTTTCTGGTACGTTGCACGCTCCAGCTGCGGCCGCAATTGCACTTGCACATCTCGAACTAACTGGTGGCCAAGCTGGTCACGGGGGACTCGACGAACCCACCACGATTCTGAACTACTACGACGACCGGAATGAAATGTGAAACGGCTACTATTGCTATACCTTTTTTTGCTTTTTTTTTTTTTTCTGCTCCGAACGCTGGAGTGTACTTTCAGAGAAATGCGTTTAACAACTCATACATCATAGTAACTTTATGGTGGATTGTACAGTGGAAAATGAATTTTTGAATTAAATTTTGTACTCTTCAACAATTCTTTTTCTTTTTTTTTTTCAATACACACTGCGGAATCGCAATTTGTCAGAATTTATGATGCATTCGAATATTTCTAGTGGAAAATAAAACTTGAAAAATTGTTCTTTAATTTATTTCCAATTTTCAAGTCTTTGTAATTGGTTGAATCATTTTTTAAGAATTTATATCTTACAGTAATTTTATGGTGAACTTAATAGTGGAAAATGAATTTTTGAATCATATTTTTATTTTCTAAAACACTTTTTTTTCTTTTTTAATTCTCGCTGCAGAATCGCAATTTGTCAGAATTTATGATGCATTCGAATATTTCTAGTGGAAAATAAAGATCCAAAAATTGTTTTTTAATTTATTTCCAATTTTCAAGTCTTTGTAATTGTTTGAATCATTTTTTAAGAATTTATATCTTACAGTAATTTTATGGTGAACTTAATAGTGGAAAATGAATTTTTTAATTAAATTTTGTACTCTTCAACAATTCTTTTTTTTTTAATTCACACTGCAGAATCGCAATTTGTCAGAATT
Organism: Perithous albicinctus; assembly: GCA_964016905.1. Classification (NCBI taxonomy): domain Eukaryota; kingdom Metazoa; phylum Arthropoda; class Insecta; order Hymenoptera; family Ichneumonidae; genus Perithous; species Perithous albicinctus. The sequence goes on along the minus strand of OZ024696.1, from coordinate 15,183,122 downwards.
TATGATGCATTCGAATATTTCTAGTGGAAAATAAAGATCGAAAAATTATTTTTAAATTTATTTCAAATTTTCAAGTCTTTATAATTGTTTGAATCATTTTTTAAGAATTTATATCTTACAGTAATTTTATGGTGAACTTAATAGTGGAAAATTAATCTTTGAATCAAATTTTTATTTTCTGCAACACTTTTTTTTTCTTTTTTAATTCTCACTGCAGAATCGCAATTTGTCAGAATTTATGATGCATTCGAATATTTCAAGTTGAAAATAAAGCTTGAAAAATTATTTCAAATTTTCAAGTCTTTATAATTGTTTGAATCATTTTTTAAGAATTCTATAAAATGAAAAATAAATTGTGGAATACATTTTATTCTCTGCACCAATTTTTCTTTCAATCTACAAAAGGAAACCAAGTATTAGTCAACATATTACCTCACGAGATAACTTTGTAAAAAAAAAAAAAAAGAAAAATAATGACAAAGCAAAGTATACTTCTACTCTGCGCAGCTTTTACGTTTTTTTTTTAACATGAGATCATAGATGAAAAGAACGAAGAGACACTATTTTATGTCACTATAAAACAGATGGATTCCAATTGGAATCAATAAAAAAACAGGGGGGGGGGGGGGGGGGTAGGAGGGGAACCAATAAGACAGAGTAGTTTAAAAGTTTACGAAGCGATGAGTCGTTAATGCGGTGGAAAACTCATTGATAGTTGATAATTAAATATCGATTCGGTGTTATCCAGGCCAGGGATAAGTTTCTCCAGCATCGTTTCACTTTTCCAACCGATTCACTCGTGGTTTTTATACGATTTTTTTTTTCTTCACAATTCAATTTTTTTTTTTTTTCATTTTCTTTTTTCTAAATCTTAACTTCACTCGGGCCCATTGCCAATTCGGCGAGTTTCCGGTGACGATCAATCGACTCGATTTTATATATATATATATTAAAGTTGGAAAATGTTCAGGTTCTGGTTTTATCTGTACAGGGCTGTTGGCCGTTTCACCTCAGGAAACCATTTCGCGGTTTATTGCCCAGAGAAAAATCCGCTCTACGTTTTTCCTCGTATCACGTGATATATACCTTCGTGCTTTCGCATTATTCTCTTTTTGCACTTCTTCCTTTTCCTCTGCTGTACTAACGGAGCGATATTACAGCCGTTGAGGTCATTCTCTTTTTTTTCTCTCTCTTACGAGACTCTTAAAAAATTTACTAAAGAGAACCCTATTCATGTAGCTCACTGCACATTATCGTCCATTGTAGACTATATTTATATTTGAGATTTTCTTTATTTTCTAAAGCTCAAAAAGTTATAAATTCGACCTTGAGAAATAATATTCACAATTTTCTTTTTTTAGTTTAGACTTTAAAAAATAATATCCAAACCGGTTCTTATGACATTTTAGTAATATTTTTGTTCCACGAACAGATTTAGTTTTAAATTATTATAAAATGAATTAAATCATTTTTTAATAATATCATTAACATGTCAAATTGGTTTGAATACATTTTATAAATAATTTCAAGTATCTGCAATTTTTTTTTCTCAAATAATAGTAATAATAATATTTCTAGCTAAATTTCGATTCGATGAAATGTAATGAAATTTTCAAATTACAAAGCATGCATGATAAATATTTAATTTTCATTATTCGTGACAATGTTGACATTGTCGATTGATCGTTATCGACACAACCACTCTTAGTTATTTTTATTATTTTTATATCCGCGCTGACGAGCACGGAATTATTATTATCCTGCGTTTTGTTCTCGTAAAAAAAAAAAGCTCTTTTTTTTTTATCCACCTTCTCGTTTATTCGATAATCTTCACCTATGTTTGCAGAGCTCTGTAACGCCGCGACGAAGATCCAGGCGTCATTTCGAGGCCACATGTCGAGAAAAGAACAAGCGGGTGGATCTGTGGGAAAAGCGGTTGGTGATTTTGTCGACAATGCCGCTGCAAAAATAGAGGAAAAGGTGAGTAAAACGTATAGACATACATGCTCAGAGACAGACAGAGTAGAATGGGATATACACCGCACGTTTGGCGCGAGCACAATATTGTTTTCTCGAAAAGGTAATAAAGTCTACGTGAAGGAATAAGAGACCGAAGACTGATATGTCCATAGCACAACACAACATTTTGCCCCTTCTCCTCTAATACTACTTAGGGACATTGAAAAGTAATAAAGTAAAAGAACCTCTGACACGTAATATTACTCGAAGGAGAGAATATATTTGCACTTGAAATTTATTTCTAATTTATTTCTAATTTTCAAGTTTTTGTAATGGTTGGAATCATTTTTTAAGAATTTATGTCTTACTGTAACTTTATGGTGAACTTTTTTTTTTGGATTCTGCAACAATTCGTTTTTTTATAATTCACACTAAAGAATTACAAATTGTCAGAATTTATGATGCATTCGAATATTTCTAGTTGAAAATAAAGATTGAAAAATTATTTTTAGATTTATTTCCAATTTTCAACTCTTTGTAGTGGTTTGAATCATTTTTTAAGAATTTATATCTTACAGTAACTTTATGGTGAACTTTTTTTTGTTTTCTGCAACAATTTTCTTTTTTTTATAATTCACACTGCAGAATTACAATTTGTCAGAATTTATGATGCATTCGAATATTTCTAGTTGAAAATAAAGCTTGAAAATTTTTTTTTAAATTTATTTCTAATTTTCAAGTCTTCGTAATTGTTTGAATCATTTTTTAATAATTTATATCTTACAGTATAACTTTATAGTGAAGTGGAAAATAAATTTTTGAATTAAATTTTTGTTTTCTGCAACAATTCTTTTGTTTTTTCTAATTCACACTGCAGAATTGTAATTTGTCAGAATTTATGATGCATTCGAATATTTCTAGTTGAAAATAAAGCTTGAAAAATCATTTTTAGATTTATTTCCAATTTTCAACTCTTCGTAATTGTTTGAATAATTTTTTAAGAATTTATATCTTACAGCAAATTTATGGTGAACTTTACAGTGGAAAATGAATTTTTTTAATTAAATTTTTGATCTCTGCCACAATTCTTTTTTTTCTAATTCACACTGCAAAATCGCAATTTGTCAGAACTTATGATGCATTCGAATATTTCTAGTTGAAAATAAGGCTCGAAAAATGATTTTCAATTTTATTTCCAATTTTCAACTCTTTATAATTCTTCGAATCATTTTTCAATAATTCATATCTTACAGTAACTTTATAGTGAACTTTACAGTGTAAAATGATTTTTTTTCACACACCCACAATATTGTTTCTCGAAAAGGTAACAAAGTGTACGTCAGCGAATTAAGAGACCAAAGACTGACATCCACAGCACAACACAACATTTCGTCCCTTCCCCTGTGATGCCCCTTACGAACATTGAAAAATAATAAAGTAAAAAGAGTCTCTGACACGTGATATTACTCGAGTGAGAGAATATATTTGCTCTTCTTATAGCCACTTCGTGTCCTCGCACTATGAATTCTATCACAAACGATCTCACTAAATCGATCCGCTATAGATATGACAACTGCCTCACTTTTTTTTTATCCTACTGGGAGGTATAATTCCACTACCCTATGATGGTAGAAAAAAAGGGTAATGAGGGTCAGCAAGATATATCTCAACCACAAAAAAAAAAAAAAAAAAAAAAAGAAAACACAAGAATTAAAGGGAGGATTTTTTCTACTGTTTCTTGAATAATAATAATAATTCTTTTTATACAATACTTGTTACACTGAAACCGATTTGCAATTTAGTGAATCTTATTTTTGCTATTTATTGAAAATAAATAATTTATAAATCTTTCTTGAGATAAATAATAAAAAAAAAATTACAAAACAAATTTGTACAACTGATAAAAATGCGATATTCATCTCTAGCGTGTGAGCGTGTTGTTCCTGTAATTTCGCGATTACCATCAATTTTCTCAAATAGCGTGTGTTAAAGTTTGAGCTACGAGGCTGAAAATACGTAACACAGAGAAGCCAAGAGTTCACCCCTCAAATATATATATATATACAGTACCGGAACATTAAATTCCTCCGTTCCACCCTGAAGGTTGGTTTTGAAGACGATCGCGTGGTAACCAAATAACGCCCTTACTCGCCACAGCCTTAAAACATCAAGCGCCCATTATAGTTTGCTACACTCACGCTGGTATTTTCCTCTGGAGAGAGAGAGAGTCCGAGGGAAGCAAAATCTCACCAATCTGCCACCCACAACGCGTTGTCTGCCCGCGCGATGGTGTTATATATTTATGGTGCATTCCATGTCAATTTGACCTACGTAAAACCCCTTTTCCTTCCGAATAGGCAAAGCTTTGCTTTGGTAATTTTTTTTCTTTTTTTTTACATTTTCGTGCCAGCATACTCAGAATTTTATGAAATGTCTGCGTGTATAATTTTTTATCCTCTGGAAATTTTGTATCCTCTTCAAAATTTTGGGATTTTCGGATTGTAGCTGACGCGAATCGGTTGGAAAATAAAAATTTTCCAGCGATTATCTGTGCAAAAAAAAATTCGATATTTGTTGCAGATTTAGCTTAAATTTAGTTCATTTAAATTTAGTGCATTTTTTTGATAAATTTCTTTCGAGCTCAAACAAGCCTGCAAAGTAGAACCTTGCGAATTGCTCCCTCACAATTTTCTACCTTTGACAAAGCTTTTTTTTTATTAAAGAAAATTTTTTTGAAAAAAAAAAAGAATTCGTTACAAATTATTGAGATATACTTCTGGATCACATTAATAAATTTTCTACCAAAATTTGTGTTTCATATAACCGGTTATTGTCTTAGTTTTTTTTTTAAAGCAAAATTTAAAAAAAATTCAAAGGCTCAACATTTTTTTCGAATTTTTAAATAAATTTCGTAAAACTTAAAAAAATAACAAATTAATTGAAAAATACGAGGCCCTTAGCTAGCTCGGATCGGCATGGAATGCCCCATATATTTATATATAGTGAACAGGGGTGAGTCTCGTGCACAGCGAGCTATCGGCTCGCCGACAGTTTTCGGTTATCGGGCTCTGGCATCTGAGTTGAACTATATAGTACATGTATCATGTAGATTCCTGTAAACCCGATAGTCCGCGGACCCTCTCGCTGCACTTGCAACAGCGGACGTGATCTATTCTACGTACGGTCAACCGTGCACTATAGCATTATACACGGGGCATTCCATACCGATTCGACTGCCTTGTCGGATTTTTTGCACTATCGCTCCAATTCTGAGAGGCAAACAGAATTTTAATTAGACATACATATTTTTTTCAACATATTTTACTTATCATTAATTTAAAAATATTTTGCGTCATTTAAAGATCTGCAAAAATTCTCAAAAATTCTGTATCAGTGATCGATATTTTAAATATTGAAAATAAAGCTCATTTTTATTTTTTTCTATTTTTTTTTTTTGCTTAAAAAAATAATGTCAAATTCATCAAAAAATTTTATGTTGTCGAAAAAATTCTCTAAAATCCGGATTTATATATAAAAATGTTCAGACAATAGTTCGCAGTTGTCCAAACTTACGCATGTAATTTAACACAATTTTTCTTTTTGAAGAAAAAAAAATCGAAAAAGTTTGAAAAACATTCATATCTGACACAGAATATTTTTTTCCAAATTTTTTAATAACGTCGATCGATATGTCGCCTTTAAATAATCATAAGTATATGAAGTGATGATGAAAAAAATAATAATAATAAAACAATTAGAATTGGAGCTGTTGTATAAAAAATCGTGGATCAAATCCAACGGGAATGGAATTCCCCATATATGTAAATATACATACAACGTACGCATGTATATTTACTACTGTATACTGCAGATACTAGATTAGTCTCGTTTGTGTCAGTTGCATGAGATAAGGGACACACATTCGAAGCGCAGAGCACGATTGTCCAAGAGCAACATACTGCAGCTTAGTACACACACACATATATATATATATATATATCTATATATATATACAATAGACATTGTGCAGATAGCTTAGGTATGAAATATATCCCTGGAAGCGTATATGAATATAATAAGAGATGATCTGTGCACGATTTATGTCAGAATTTTGTTGATCTTAATTATTTATAACTGGGGAAAATATATTCTTAGCTCTTTAAAAGAGTCTTGAAGAAAAAAATGTATTTACTGTAGAAGGAGATTTATTTAATTATATTTTAAATTTTTTAAAATTAATTATCTACAATGTTTGAAATCCAGTTTTTTTTTTGAGGACATGAGATCTGTTTATAAGATTTGAAATTAGAAGAAAAAATTCCTGCAATAATTTTTGTAAATTCGAATTGCAGTCTCTTCAAATTTTTTTAAATTTCTTTAATACCAATTTTAGACGTTAATAATGGTTTTTTCATTTAATATATCTTAGCATTCGAAAGACCAAAAAAAAAAATGAGTCAATTTTCCTGCACATTAATCACATTCAAAAAATTCAATTTTTTCCCTCCCCAATAAAAAAAAAACACAATTTTTCAGCTCATAATTTTATTACCGTTGAATATCACCATAAGAATCTTTAAAAAAAAGCTTTAAATAGATTAATATCCGATTTGAGGATAAAAATAATTTTTTAATCGTCGATAAAATAACACTTTATTGGCGATAAAAAAGGGTATATAATAAAAAGAAATAAAAAAAAAGTACTCATATTAAAATATATGACAAAAACTGGCTCATCGTACGCACTGTAGATAAAAATCAATAAACCAACGAAAAGTGTTAAAGTGAACAAAAAAATATATATATAAAATTGAAGAGAGTATCAAATTGTATAGGCTAACGTCAATAATCGTTTAAGCTCTTAAATGCATGCAAGTCTCCGGAGCGATTTCGTGGGCACTCGCGCGAAAGTTGAATAATGTTTACGGCGTTCGGTGAGCAGAGCTTATAACTATTTGGGTATAATGTTTGCGGTGAAAAGCGCCTACGGTGCTTAATTATGCGACGAATTTATTTCTACGAGGCAGACACACAGACACGCAGACTATCTGCCTGGGATTTTAACGAGCGATCGATTTGCCTTAGGAGGGTAAATCGCTCGTATTTGGAATCGATGAAGCTACTCTCTCGGGGGCTCGAATATTCGCGGGAGAGAATATTCAGCTCGATATTTCAGCGTTTACAGGAGAATTAGAGAGGAAACATTTAGGCAACCCACACTCAAGCTCATCTCGTTTGCAGTAATGAATATTCTCATGTGGCTTCCCGATAACCAGCATTTGCTATTCTATTCCGCTATCTTGTCTCGGTTATCTTCATCGCTGATGTGTGTGCCTATGAAATTATGCGAAATTATATGTTTTCATCGAAAGTTTTGGGGTATGGCACTCGGGAACATGTGGAGGAGAAAGCTCGTCGTCGAGACTGTCGTTAAATAAAGTTATTACGTTAAACGGTTATGAAATAGTATTTTTCTGTGCAGCTGATTCATAAGCATTTTCTGTATCGTTGGCTTGCTCGTCAAACCTATGTGGGATTATTTAGGTTATCGATTTTGGAAAGCTCTTTGAATTATATATTAGCAATCGAACTGTGCATTTGTCTAACTGTATTTTTGATGTTCCAATGTCTATTAGAAATCAACTAAAAGGCTATTAGGTCGGTTGTTAAAAAATATTTGATGGGTGGCTTTTGTAGGGTTTTAGGTGAATCAAATTAATTATATTCGATATTTAATCGATAGTGAATAGGTAAATGAAATATTTAGATATGAATTTTTGAAGGTATTAGGAATTGTTTGGATTGCTAGGAAATTTAGGTCTTTATTGGAGAA